>RJWJ010008537.1:0-53096 GCA_004363605.1 Indri indri
ATAGAAGTGGAGATAGTGGGCAACCTTGTCTGGTTCCAGTTCTAAGTGGGAATGCTTTCAGTTTTTCCCCATTCAGTATGATGTTGGCTGTGGGTTTGTCATAAATGGCTTGTATCATTTTTAGGTAAGCCCCATCTATGCCTATTTTGTTAAGCGTTCTTATCATAAAAGGGTGTTGAATTTTGTCAAATGCTTTTTCCTGCGTCTACTGAGAGAATCATATGGTTTTTGTTTTTGCTTCTGTTTATGTGATGAATTATGTTTATAGATTTGCATATGTTGAACCATCCCTGCATCTCTGGAATGAATCCCACTTGGTCATGATGGATTTTTTCTTAATAAGCACCTGGATTCGGTTAGCTAGAATTTTGTTGAGAATTTTTGCATCTATATTCATAAGGGATATTGGTCTGTAGTTTTCTTTTTTTGTTGCGTCCTTTCCTGGTTTTGGTATCAGGGTTATGTTGGCTTCATAAAATGTGTTGGGGAGGAATCCATCCTTCTTGATGCTGTGGAATAATTTCTGCAGGATAGGCACCAGTTCTTCTTTGTAGCTGTGGTAGAATTTGGGTGTGAAACCATCTGGTCCGGGACTTTTCTTTTTTGGAATGTTTTTTATTGCTGTTTCAATTTCAGTCCTTGATATTGGTCTGTTCAGGAATTCTATTTCTTCCTGGTTGAGCCTAGGGAGGCTGTATGTTTCTAAAAATTTGTCCGTTTCCTGCACGTTTTCCAGTTTGTGTGCATAAAGGTTTTTGTAATATTCATAAATTATGTCTTGAATCTCCACAGCATCAGTTGTAACTTCTCCTTTTTTGTTCCTGATGGAGCTTATTAGGGATTGTTCTTTTCTGTTTTTCATTAGTTTAGCCAAAGGTGTGTCAATTTTGTTTATTTTTTCAAAGAACCAACTTTTTGTTTTATCAGTCTTCCGTATAGTTTCCCTGTTGTCAATTTCATTTAGTTCTGATTTGATCTTATTAATTTCCCTTCTTCTGCTGGGTTTGGGGTTGGTCTGTTCTTCTCTTTCCAGTTCTTTGAGTCAATTCATTAGGTTGTCTATTTGTGATCTTTCTGACTTTTGGATATAGGCATTTATGGAAATAAACTTTCCTCTCAGGACTGCTTTGGCTGTGTCCCACAGATTTTGATAACTTGTGTCACCTTTGTCATTTAGTTCAAAGAATCTTTCGATTTCCATCTTTACTTCCTCATTTATGAAGGAATCGTTCAACAGAAAGTTGTTTAATTTCCATGACTTTGTGTAGAGATGAGAGTTTCTGTTGGGGTTGATTTCTGTTTTTATTCCACTGTGATCTGAGAAGATGCATGGTATGATTTCCATTTTTTTAAATTTTTTGAGACATGCTTTGTGTCCTAGAATATGGTCAATCTTAGAGAATGTCCCATGAGCTGATGAGAAGAACGTGTATTCAGTGGTTTTTGGGTAGACTGTCCTGTAAATGTCAGTCAGGCCCTTTTGTTCTAGAGTTCTGTTTAAGTCCATTATTTCTTTGTTAATTTTCTGTTTGGAGGATCTGTCCTGTGCTGTCAGTGGGGTGTTGAAGTCTCCAACTGTTGTGGTGTTGCTGTCTATCAATTCATTTAGATCAAGTAGAGTTTGCTTTGTGAATCTGGGTGTACCTAAGTTGGGTGCATACATATTTAGAATTGTTATGTCTTCTTGTTGAACTGTACCCTTCACCATTATATAGTGACCCCCTTTGTCTTTCATTACTTTTGTTGATTTAAAAACCAAGTTATTTGAGATCAGAACTGCCACACCAGCCTTCTTTTGGCTTCCATTTGCTTGAAATATTGATTTCCACCCCTTAACTTTGAGTCTAAATGCATCCTTGCAGGTTAGGTGCGTTTCCTGGAGACAGCAGAAGCTTGGCTTGTTTTTTTTTATCCATTCGGCCAGCCTGTGTCTCTTGAGAGGGGAGTTCAAACCATTCACATTTATTGAGAAAACCGATAAGTGGGGCGAATTACTGTTCATTCTGTTGGGTTGCATTTTGTTGCTTTGTTTTCTCTCTTGAGCCATTGTGGAATCTTTAACTTTTGAGCAGTTTCACATTCGATAGTGTTTATTGTGCTGACCCTTGTGTAATTCTGTTTTGAGTACTTCTTGGAGAGCTGGTTTTGTCTTGGTGAATTCCTTCAGTCTTTGCTTATCTGAGAATGTCTTTATTTCTCCTTCATATGTGAAACTTAGTTTAGCAGGGTACAAGATTCTAGGCTGGGCATTATTCTTTTTCAGAAGAGTGAGAATGGGGCCCCAGTCTCTTCTTGCTTGTAGGGTTTCAGTTGAGAAATCTGGTGTTATTCTGATGGGCTTTCCTTTGTATGTTACTTGTGTCCTTCGCCTTACAGCTCGGTAGAAGGGCCTCTTTAGTGGATATTTTGGTCAATCTGATGACTGCGTGGTGTGGCGTCTTCCTATTTGCATTGAATCTCCCTGGGGTCCGTTGAGCTTCTTGTACCTGTATATCTAGATTTTTAGCAAGGCCTGGGAAATTCTCCTCTATTAATTCTTCAAATAGCTTATCCAGCCCTTGGGTGTTTTCTTCTTCACCTTCCGGAACCTCTATCACCCTCAGGTTGAGTTTTTTCACATAATCCCACATTTCTTATAGGCTTATTTCTTTTCTCTTAATTTTCTGCTCAATCTCTGTGACTGACTTATTTAATTGGAAGGAGTTGTCTTCAATCTCTGAGATTCTTTCTTCTGTTTGATCTACCCTGTTCTTGAGGCTTTCCACGGTGTTTTGTAGTTCCCTGAATAAGTCCTTCATTTCCAGGAGATCGGTTTGATTTTTCTTTAATATTTCAATTTATTTAGTGAATTTTTCTTCCAAGTCCTAGATTCTTGATGCTTATTTTGAGATACAAAATACTAATGTACTTAAGGGGAAAAAAATGCATCCAGAATGTTTTTACTGTATTTATATGTGAACTTGGAAAAATCTGTGACATGTGATGATTTAATTAGAGCACAGCCATCCACTTTTTAGTAATATTTTCTTTAAAATTAAAATCAGGAGGTCAGAAATAGGGTCATTTACCTATCTAATAAATAGGGGGAAATAACAGCCATATAATTTCTGAAATATGCATCTTTCTACAGATTACATAATAACATGCATAGCAAAATGGATATGTAAACTTAATAAAGAGGTTGTATTCTAAAAGTTTATGTGAATGTTAGCTCCTTAGAATTAGAAATTCTTTTTCCTATGTATGTCTAGGTTTTCAACCTGGCCCACAATAGTGCTTTAAAGAACTGATAATTCATTTAATCCATATAGCGATACTAGAAGGTGGGTGATACCTTGATGTAATGGAGGCTCATAATAGATTGAATGAGGACTTCAGAATCAAAAGAAATACAGATTCAGATTTTTAACTCTGTCTCTTGTAACTTAGGTCCTCAAAATTTCCGATCCTTAGTTTCCTTTTATCTATAACACAGATTATTTTCCTTGTATACCTTATATAGTTGTTGTGAAAAATAAATAACAATAGTGTACTACTGTTTGCCTGTTATGCTTCCTCTACCCTCTTGTGTGGTTCAACCTTTTGGAATATTATAGGAGAGCCATCCTCTCAATTCACTACTCAAACAGGTCACCAGGAGAGTGAACATCACCAGTGTTCTTTCCAAGTAGTGATACTAATTGATACTATTAATATTCATTCTGACTTTCACAAAATTCGATGAGAGAAACAACAGGTATGCATTATACCTAGATACAGTCCTGTAAACCGGCTCAAAATGCCTTAACCCAAAATATTTGCTTCATTACTTATCTGTAATACTAGTCTTTCTCAAGCTTTACCCAGACCTTCTTTCAAGGTGGAGTTTATTGTACTGTATTTGGCTCTATCTTAACTATATTTTGGGTTCCCTTCACTTTTGTGATCACATTCTGCATTTTCTTCTCTTTATTTTACTTATACATGTTCCTACTAAGTTTATTGACTTTATACATTCTCTTTCTAACTAATCTTAATATTTTCCCTGATAAAAATCAATTCCTCTCCTAATCACACTGCTACCTAATCAACACTTGAGTAAAGGGTCCCAGGATAGTATTCATCCATTTTCCTTACCTTACTCATGGCCATAAAATTAACAAATTACCACAGTAGATTAGAGCTTCTCATTTCTGATTCCAAGCCCTTTTTCTGTCTGTCACCTCATGCTCTATAAGATTATTTCTAAGGAGAAGGGAGGTGCAGAATATAAATTAAGGAAAGAAGAACCAAGATGATATGCTTTGGTATTGTTAACTTTTTACTCTCATGTAAATAAGATGTTTAAGTCAATAAACAATAATTACTAACTCTTTAGGTCATCGAGTTGTTTTAGGTGGGTTTATCTTGTTAAAATAGCTATATACTCTTAGGTATTTCATTATGGTTTAAATTCACTTGACATTGGGTTTCTTGGACGTCTAGTCAAGAGGTTGGTTTGGTTTGGCTGGGGTTTGGTTTGTCTGGTTTTAGCTAGAAAAATGACGTAGAAGATGGGAACATTTTTTAAAGTGAATCACAGTTTTAGTTGACCATGATTGAATGTGGGTAGGGCAAGGCCTGAGAAATTAGAAATAACATTTGTAGAACTGTATCTAAACTTTTTCATACATATATCTACATGCTTTGCCACATATAAACTCTGGCATGGAATGGCATCCAAATTAATTTTCTATGCTAGTATTTTGCTGTATTTTATGATACAAAATGCTACCAGTAACTTACTTTTTAAGCTTAATTAAAAATGAAGTTATTTTTTAGATAGGTAGAGTGTGATAGAATTCCAGTGGAAAAAAGTCTAGTTAGCAGTTAGAGATGTAGAACTAAAATTTGGGAAAGCCAGACACATTGTGAAAGACTGCCAACATCAGTTTAAAGCACAGTAGCCTTAATTCTGTCTTGCAGTGGTTTCACAGAGCTGTTTTGTGTATATGTGTATTCTACAGTAAAATCAAATTGCTGGATATGTTTTTAGTATAATGTTAGGGTCTGGTTTCTTGTTAACAGCTCTACCACCAAGTAGCAAGTAGACCATAACCAAATTATTTAACTTCTGAGTCTTAGCTTCTTCAGCTATAAAATGAGAACCTTTGACTAGATCATCATCCTTGGTCATTTCTAGTACTGACGTTCTGTGATGCAGTTGATGGGTGAAATAAATGTAAAAATGAGATTTTTCAAAGCAGGAATCATTGACTCATTTATAATTTTTAAAATGTTAACTACTTTGTATGAATCAAATATTATGGTAAGTGCTGAGGGGTACAGTATTAAACTAGGTCAGCTCACAGCCTGTATGGAGCTTACATTCTTGGGAATACAGACCAAAATCAATTAAATAGCCAAAATAATTCCACGAGTTAATGTTTTTGATGGCTAGTAATGAAGGATCTATCTTTAGGTTGAATCTTGATGTGTAAGACCTTACCGAGGAGGCCATCTGTAAGCCAAGAAGCTAAAGGATACTAGACATGGGAAGTGTCATAAAAGCGCTATCTAGGTAGAGGACATAACAGTTACACAGTATCTGAAGCTTGAATGATATAATGTTCTAGGAGTTGCAGTAACTAGAGCAGAGTGAGCCAGTGGTACAAGATGAGATAGAGATCAGTTGATATAAAACATTTTAGTTTATAAGTGAATTTCTTTAGTTCATTCTAAGTGTAATGGGTTGCCACTGAAGATTTTAAACAGGGAAGTAATGTGATCCAGGGCATATTTGAAAAAGAATGCGTTTCATTAATATGGTTTGGAATAGACAGAAGACCAGAGATATAATTGTTGCAGTGGTCTCTATGAGAAATGACAGTGAAAATATAAATGAGGAAGATGGCTTATAAGGAGAGAAAGAACCCATGGCTGAGTTAAAGATTGTGGATAGGGGACAAAAGCAGAAAGAGCAAGCTAGCTATAAAAAAAAAAAAATTCAGATAATTATACCCTTTACAAGCCTAGTAAAGAGGATGTTCAAGAGAGTTATGGCTAATAATCTCATATATAGCAGAGGAGAAGAAGGACTACACAAAGATTTTTGTGATGATTTAGGTCATTCGTGACTTCAAAGCATTTATTTTCAGTGACAGTAAAAGAGAGAAACCATAGTTCAAGGTGAAAGAATAAAATCAGTAGTGAGGAAATGGAGATGATGTGCAAGGTGGGTTCCCAAGAGTTAGAAAGTTGTGTACTTGTCTGATAATTCATGCTGTGAACAGCTATGTGTTTGTTTCCATGAATGTGGCTCTTTGGTTCTTGTCTGTGGCTTAAGGCTTGCTTTGCTTTAAATTTTATTATGTGTTTTTGCTGTCATATCCCAAAAGGGATTTCAGTTAAGTTTCAACTGCTTCTGAGTTTACCTTATCTTCCCATTCAAGGCAAGTTTCTAAATTGATGGTTTCAAATGATAAATTAACAAAATTGATGGAATTGGACACTGTGTATACTTGGGTTATACTCAAGCACTACTGTGGTTTTTGCTGTGTACTAGGAGAATGTTTCTATTCTTTTTCTTCATGACCTTTTGTGAATCCAGAAGAATGTTTCTTTTTCTTTTTTTTCTTAATTGGCTTTTAGGCATGAGTCTAGAATAGGGCTGACCCTAGAACCAGAACAGATTTAAGGACTCCTGTTTCTTTTCTTTTCTTTTTTCTTTTTTCTTTTTTTTTTTTTTTTGAGACGGAGTCTCACTCTTTTGCCCGGGCTAGAGTGAGTGCCGTGGCATCAGCCTAGCTCACAGCAACCTCAAACTCCTGGGCTCAAGTGATCTTTCTGCCTCAGCCTCCCTAGTAGCTGGGACTACAGGCATGCGCCACCATGCCCAGCTAATTTTTTCTATATATTTTTAGTTGGCCGATGAATTTCTTTCTAATTTTAGTAGAGGTGGGGTCTCGTTCTTGCTCAGGCTGGTCTCCAACTCCTGAGCTCTGCCTGCCTCAGCCTCCCAGAGTGCTAGGATTACAGGCATGAGCCACCGCGCCCGGCCTTCTTTTCTTAAATGTTCTCTCTCTGCTCACTTTCCGTGGGACTAGATTTTCTTCCTAAATAAAAGAAAATGCATTTAGTTCATGGATAATCTTGTGATTCCTTTACAGCCAGCCAAATGGGAGAAAATATGAATTTCTAGAATCATAAAAATAGAAATTTATTTGTTATTGAATGGAAAACTTTCGTGTATTTTTTTGGTTTGTTTTGCTTCTACTTAGAATGTATTTTTTATGTTACTAGGCATTGGATCATAAGCGTATAGTTGGAAAAGTTAAAGTGTTTTCATGTGTTGTTTTCTAAGACAATCTGAAGATTATGGTTGTTTTCTAAGACAATTAAAATGCTAAGAAATGATTGAATTAAGATGTACATACATATTAAGGATGATTTTAGTAAAGAATAAAGGATAAGATGTCATTGTATTTTTGTTTGCCTTTTCATTGCTTTTTCCTCAATTTGTTTTAAAATTTTAAAATAATCAGTGTAAACTTTTATACTTTCATAGATTAACTATATTTTTCTTTTAATTTATTGCTAGTTCTGTCTCCTTAATCCCTACATCTACCTGTCTTCAACATAAATAAATATATGGAGGGAGTGAGGAAGACAGAACTAAACTAGTCAAAGTATCCTCAGACTCCGTTTAAAAATACATAGGAATGAACTCAACAGGAAAGTACAGAAGAAAATCATAATGTTTTGTTAAATTACCTAAAATAAGATCTTAAAAGTGAAGAGCAATGTTATGTTCCTAGCTGAAAAGATTGTAAAAATGTCAATTCTTCCCAAAGTAATGTGTAATTTTCTTACAATACCAGTCATAATTCCAGTAGATTTGAGAGAGTTCTGGGAGTTGGGTTGGAAATAAACTAAGCAGAGTGATTTTAAAGTTTATATAGATTTTTAAGTTTATGTTAAAAGGGCAGTATAGCATAGTGCTTTAGAGTAGTGACTCTGGAGTCAGACTACCTGGGTTCATATATTGGCCCTGCTACTAGTTGAATGCTTCTGTGGCTCATTTTCTCCATCTGTAAAGTAAAGATATTAGTTCCAGTCTCTTGGAATTGTTTTTTGGCCGGGCACGGTAGCTCACACCTGTAATCCTAGCACTCTGGGAGGCGGAGGCGGGCAGATAGTTTGTGCTCAGGAGTTCGAGACCAGCCTGAGCAAGAGCGAGACCCCGTCTCTACTAAAAAATAGAAAGAAATTGGTTGGACAACTAAAAATATATAGAAAAAATTAGCCAGGCATGGTGGCACATGCCTGTAGTCCCAGCTACTCGGGAGGCTGAGGCAGAAGGATCGCTTGAGCCCAGGAGTTTGAGGTTGCTGTGAGCTAGGCTGACGCCACAGCACTCTAGCCTGGGCAAAAAGAGTGAGATTCTGTCTCAAAAAAAAAAATAAAGGAATTGTTTTTTGGATAAAACAAGTTATTATACATAAACTACTTACAATAGTGCCTTATACATAGAAAATGTTCAGTAAATTATTTGCTATTAGCATTGTAGAATTACAAAAAAATTTTAGAAAAAGGATAAGGAAAACTTATTTAAATATTCATATTAGTCGAATTAAGTTATATATTAAATTATTTTATAACAAATTACACTATAAATCTGCTATAGCAAAACAGACATTGTCATAAAAATAAACAAATAGATTAGTGAAACTAAATAAAGAATCCAGAAATAGATCTAAGTATATATGAGAGCCTAGAAAATGTTTTTAAAGGGACACTTAAATTCAACAAGGAAATATGGTTTGACACTGGTGGAGGCATAACTGGCTGTTTGTCTGGTAGAAATAAAACAGACTCATCTACTATGAGCAGAGAAACAGGTTAAAAATATAAAAGTGGGAAAGACAAAAAAAAGCAAAAGGAAGAGAAGAGCAAAAGAGCACAAGAGAGCAAGAGAGAGAAAGAAATTAGAAGAAAATGAAGAATATATTTTTGTAATCTCCATGACAGAGAGATCTTGTAAGGAAATACAAGAAACCCAGAAGGCATAAAACAAAAGGAGACAGATGTGACTTTGTAAAAAATTAACAATCTCTTTCTTACAAAAGACACTACAAAGAGTCTGACAACAAATGACAAATTGAGAGGAAAAATACTTGCATCATTTAGAAGACAAAGGGGTACCACCCCTAACATACAAGAATTCTCATAAATAGATTAGAAAGCTGAATAACAAGAGAAAAATGGGCAAAGAATAACCATAGAAAAATCTTAGAAAAAAAGAAAATGTGTGCCATTTCACTAATTGGTAGACAGGAAGGAGCAAAATTACAGTGAAATACCATTTTTCAACCATGGACTGGAAAAAATTAAAGGGGTTATAATATCTAGTGCTGGCAGAAATGAGAGGAATCAAACATTCTTATCGCAGTTGGGGGTATAAATTGCAATAAATAGTCTTATGATTTGTCAGTATCAAGATTTTGCCCTTTGACTCATTATTTTCTCTCGGGAATTTATTCTGCAGAAACAAATGTATCAGTTACATAACATATATGTATGTATTAATAATGTTCATTACAGCATTGTTCACAGTGTCAAAAATCTGGGAGTAATTTGAATGACCATAAGTAGAAGATTGACTAAATTTGGTACATAAATTACTTAATTTATTATCTAAGATAATTATTCATATGTGTATGTATTCACTTGAAAGATATTAAAAATCTATTATAAATTATATATTAATATATAGCTTGGTTTTTATTAAAAAAGAAAAACCCTATTATATGAGCTTCGAAATGATGTAGGAAATACAGTAAAATTTAGCATTGCATAACTCAGAAGGATGGCATTGGAAGAGACCAGAGTTTATCCTCTTTTTCTTCACTTTATATTCCTCTTTTCTGTTTGACTTATGATGAGCACATGTTACTTTAAAAAAAGAAAAAGGTAAGCAGCAAAGTACAGAGTTTAGCTTTAGTCTTTAATCAGTAATAGAATATGTTTGTATTTTTTATAATATGCTCATTTTTAGTACATGGTTATTGTAAAACTGTCTACTCATACTTACGTATTTTCTTTCACCTTAGCAATGTCTGACCGTCAAGAGAGTGCTCTTATAGAGCTAATGGTTTGTACGATTCGTCAAGCTGCTGAGGCACACCCTCCAGTGGGAAGGGGTACCGGCAAAAGAGTAAGTTACATTAGTGAGAAATACACAAAAAGACTTGTAATGTAATTAACTGTCCTTAATATTTGGAAATTTTACTGGTATTTATATCCCTAAAAACATGGTGTTTTTATAAATGATGCATATTATGGCACTTCATCTTTATATCGTATCTACTCAGGTTCCAGATATAGATTCTTTTCTTCATGTTCCCACAGTACCTGTACTACTTCTATTATAGTACTTACATAGTATTTTAAGAATTTTTATATTCATATCTATTAAAAGTACATGAAGATTTGGGAGACAAAATGCCTAGTTTGCAAGCTCTTCTGTTTAGCAGCTATATAATCTTTACATAAATGAATATTTTTTTTTGTATTCCATAGTTTCCTTATCTGTAATATGGGACTAATAATATAGATGTTATTCGTATTAAAGAATGAGTTGAGATAATCACAGATGGAGAGACTACTGGCTCTGTTGATATGAAGAGTTAGGCAAATCCTTTCTGCAATAAAACAAGTTAATACCTGGAAAATATTGTCAAAATCATCCACATCAGTGCTCTGGAAATTCACCGAAGATAAAAAACAAATTTAAAAGTATTCTTTCCTGGAAAACAGATAGAGCTTCAGGTAAAAGCAGCAGGAGTCTGTGACCTTCTTCCCTGGGATTACAGCACACACAAGCTTGGTTGGCAAGATCTGTAGTTTGTTACCAGAGTGACACTGGCTCCAAAAACCAGCAGCTTTGCTGTCAGAGAGAATGGATTCCATATGAATAAGTGGTAAAAGGCCACAGCTTTGTTAACTAGAAGTGACAAACTTGGTAGAAATAAACAAGGAAAACCCAGAGTTTTGATAATCTAAGTTTGTGGTAAGAGTGGTGGACCAGTCAAAAATTTAACTGAAAAACTCTGAAAATGAAAAGCCATAAAAGGGTTAGATAAGCTCTCCATACATCCCTGGCTGACGGGGAAACCTTAGAGAACCCAATGGAAAATAAAAGTCAAGCCAAATATAAGAACTAGGTGAATTTTGAATATACTCTATAACTGACAACAGATCATTCCTCAGAGGAGAAAAGCCTTATTGATTTGTGGTATTTGAGTACAGCCTCTACCCAGATCATTGTCTAACCTACTAATCTATTCAAATACAATAGGGACTCCTATGAAGACAGACTGAAAAACAAAAGTAAGAATAAAAATTCTGAGCAGAGAGAGCAGAAACCACACATAGTGGAGAAATAGATTACATAGTTTGAGTTAAAGTTTCCCTTAAAAAAATTAAACTTAAACAAAAATAAGATAAAAATCCGTAATTATTATATTATCCAAAAATGTCTCCTTTTCAAGAAAAATTATAGTCATGCAAAAAAACGATAAAATGTGACCATACTCAGGGAAAAAAGCAAACAATAGAAATGGTTCTCAGTAGGCCCAGGTATTAAATTTAGCAGGCAGAGACTTTAGAGGCCTTTTTATAAATATGTTCCTAGAATTACAAGAAAATGTGAAAATAAGAAGTGGGGAATCTTAATAATGAAAAACCAAATGGAAATTCTGGACTTGAAAAGTACAGTGTAGAAGTTTAAAATTCACTAGCTGGGCTCATTAGCAAATTTGAGATGACAGAAGAAATAAACAGTGAACATGAAGATTAATAGAAATTATTCATTCTGAAAAAGAAAAAAAGATTGAAGAAAAATGAACAGAACCTCAGAAATGTGTGGAACACCATCAAGTGCATCAAAATACATGTAATGGAAGCCCAGAAAGAAAGGAGAGGGGAAAAGGCAGGAAAAATATTTGAAGAAATAATCACCAAAAACTTCCCAAATTTGATGAGAAAACAATTTACAGATTCAAGTTTAGCAAAACCCAAGTAGAATAAACACAAAAGGTCCATACATAGACATAGCATAGTCACACTGTTAAAAGACAAAGACGAAAAGTCTTGAAAGCAAGAAGAGAAAACTAACTCATATAGAGGGTAACAGCAATAGGGTTAGCAGGTGACCTCTTATCAGGAACAGCGGAATGACAGTATTCACTGAAAGTCAATCAGGAATTTAAAATTCAATAAGATTATCTTTCAAAAATGAAGGTGTAATAAAACCATTACGAGATAAATAAAAAACAAAGATTGAGAAAATGTGTTGCTAGAAGACCTGCCATATAAGAAATAGTAAAAGTCCTTCAAGCCATAAGAAATATTACCAAATGGTAACTTTCATCCACAGGAAAGAAGGAAGAGCACTAGAAACGTTAAATATATGGGTGGATATAAAAGACTGTATATATAGATGGGTTTTTTTCCTTTTCTTCTCAGTTTTTTTAAAAGGACATGAGATTATTTAAATAAATGTAGCACTGTAGTACTGAGATTATAACATAGATGTAATATATGTGACAATAACAACACAAAGGAGAAAAAGATGTAGAACAGTATTGGTGCAAAATTGCAATAGTTTATTGTAATTTATTCAATATTAACCTGAAGTCAATTATAAGTTAAAGATGTACACTTTAAGCCTCAAAGCAAACATTTGTACCTAAAAAGGAAAAAAAATCAAGAATAATTGTAACAGTACACTAAAAAAAATGTTTAACTCCAGAGAAAGTAAGTAGAGGAGGAAGAGAGGAACAAAAAAGACATAGATAACAAATAGCAAAATGGCTGACATAAACTCAACCATATCAAAAATTATATTGAATATCAATATAAGAAAAAGCCTAATCATAAAGTAGAGACTGTCAGATTGGTTTAAAAAAAGCAAAGTCCAACTGTATGCTGTCTACAAAAAGACAAATTTTAGATTTAAAGACAAAAATATGTTGAAAGTAAAAGGGTAGCACAGACACAGTGGCTGATGCCTATAATTCCAGCACTGTGGGAGGATCACTGGAGGCCAGGAGTTTGAGGTCAGCCTGGGCAACATAGCAAGAGCCCATCTCTACAAAAAATTTAAAAACCAGCTGAGCATGGTAGCCTTCTGCTTGGGAGCCTGAAGCAGAAGGATCACTTGAGCCCAGGGTTCGAGGTTGCAGTGAGCTATTACCATGCCACTGCATGCCAGCCTGGGCGCAACAGAGCAACCTTGTCTCAAAAAAAAAAAAAAAAAAGGTAAAAATGGCAAAAATATACTATATGCAATTAGTAACCCTAAGAGAGCTGGAGTGATTATTAACATTAGACAGATAGGCTAGTAATGTTACTAGACAAGTATTGTTACTAGAAAACAGGGACATTTTATAAAGATAAGAGAGTCAATACATTGGGAAGATATAACAATTGTATATGTATACACACCTAAGAGCAGAGCCCCAAAATACGTGAAACAAGAACCAAGAGATTTGAAAGGGACATAAATGCTTCAACAACAGAGTTGACAATTTCAACCAGACAGAAAAAAATTTTGTTTTCTTCTGATTCTTTATTGTTACTTCATGGCACTTTTTGTTTCTCTCCATCATGAATTTTCTTTGACCTGAAAGTTAATGCTAAAGGCTTGATCACGTCAGGTTATAGATTTTTGGCAAAAGTAGTTTTTTGTACTTCATATTGCATCACATCAGAAAGGCACATAATGTTCAGCTTTCCTTCATTAGTGATAACTAAGATTTCAGGGTTGCACACTGAAAACTAGGTGAAAAAAAGATTTCAGGGTAACCAAATAGTTGGTGAGGCAAATTTTTTCAGTAGACTCATCACTTATAATAAATGAAGAGGAAATGATAGAATTTAAATATTACTGTTTTGTCACCCCAGTGAAATAATAAATCTAGACAATAATCATCAATGAAAAGTTGATGGAGAACTTCATAATAGATAGATTGGTCTTACATTACTTGAACCTACTGATTTAACACCATTGAAAGTGAGATTACCACCTTTGAGATATTCCTGAGGGAAAAAAGAATCTGAATGTAATAGATGCTAGAGTTAACTACAGGTTGAGCATCCCTAATCCAAAAATCCAAAATGCTCTGAAATCTGAAGGGTGATACTCAAAGGAAATACTCCCTGGAGCATTTCAGATTTTCAGATTAGGGATGCTCACCGATAAGTATAATGCAAATGTTTCTAAATCCAAAAAATTTCAAAATCCAAAACATTTCTGATCCCAAGCATTTTGGATAAAGGATACTGTACCAGTTTTTGAGAAAACAAGAGGATAGAAGAATGTGTTAAATGAGACTACAGGGATTCAATTAGCCAAATTCAGAATGTGAAAAAGGAGTAACTATTAGAGATTAAAGAAACGTAAAGGACATGCTAACCAAATTTAATTGTTTGGATCCTTATTTGAACAAACTAAAAACACAATTTTTGAGAAAACTGTGGACTGCATGTGAAATGATAATAAGAAATTATTGTTTAATTTTTTTGAAGATAGTAAGTTTTATTTTTAAGTCCTCATCTGTTAGAGATATACTTAAATATTTAAGGGTGAAATTATATGCAGTTGACCCTTGAGTTAGGGGGTTAGGCGTGCCAACCCCGGTACAGTCAGAAATCCTTGTGGAAGTAGATCAGCATAAAGGTCTTCATCCTCATCATGTCAGTGTTCAGTATGTTAAGGAGGAAGAGGAAGAGGAGGGATCAGTCTTGCTGTGTCAGAGGTGACAGAGGTACAAGAGCTAAAGGAGACAGAAGGGGAAGTAGGAGAGGTAGGCACACTGTGTAACTTTACAGAAGTATGTCATAATTTCTGTCTTTTTCGTTCCTATAAAAATGTTTCTATATGGTACCAATACTTCTTCCACCTTTGCTTTAATTTCAGTGCCTATGTCATAGAAGAGTCTATGTCAAAAAAGAAATCAAAAACGGTCTTGAATAACTGGAACCTTCTGCCAGATTATCTAATGTCAGTTTGTTTTCTGGCATTGCTTCTTCCATGTCTTCTTCCTCATTATCTGGCCCTGGTTTGTAAGCACTCACTCCATCAAGTTGTCTTCTGTTAATTTCTCTGATGTGATGTTTCTTAGCTCTTTAATTTCTCCAAGATTCACATCTTGAAACCCTTCACTCCCCCACCCCCCATCTTTTTTGCCATATCTACAGTCTCTTTGATGATTTTCTTGATTGACCCTGTAATAAATCCTGGGAAGTC
Organism: Indri indri; assembly: GCA_004363605.1. Lineage (NCBI taxonomy): Eukaryota > Metazoa > Chordata > Mammalia > Primates > Indriidae > Indri > Indri indri. The sequence goes on from RJWJ010008537.1 coordinate 15,272, forward strand.
ATACACAACATCTGGACACAGTTTTCTCCAGCAGGAATTTGGGGCTTGATGGCTTTTGTGGCTTTTTATATAACAACAGTGGCATCTCTAGTGGTCTGACTCTTCCAGACATTCATGATGTTCTCTCTACTGGGGTTTTCTTCCCTAGCATTGACAATCCTTTCCATGGAGTACCATATGTAATGAGCCTTAAAGTTCCTTATGACCCTCTACTCTAGAGGCTGAATTAGAGATGTATTTAGGGGTAAGTAGACCACTTCAACACGTTGGGTTTTGAAAACTCATGGGGTTCTGTGTGGCCAGGGGCATTGTGCAATATCAAAAGAACTTTCAATGGCAGTCCCTTATTGGCAAGGTACTTAATGACTTCTGGGACAAAGCATCAGTGGAACCAAGAAAAAGGGTTCTCATTGTCTGTTATACAACCAGAAGACTGGCAGCAGGTGTTTATCTTTTGCCTTCAAGGCTCAGGGATTGGCAGCTTTATAGATAAGGGCAGTCCTGATCATAAACCCAACATTTGCACAGAACAATAGAGTTAGCCTGTCCCTTTCTGCCTTAAATCCTGGTACTGCTTCTCTTCCTTACTAATAAATGTCTTTTGTGGCATTTTTTTTTTTCCAGAATAGGGTACCTTTGTCTGCATTAAAAACCTGTTAAGACAGATATCCTTTTTCCTGAATGATTTTCTTAATGACATGTGGGAGAGTTATCTGTTGCCTTTTGGTCAGCAGAAGCTGCTTCTCTTGTTATCTTGACATTTTTTAAGCCAAATATCTGTCTAAAATTATCAAGCCATCTTTTACTGGCATTAAATTGTCCAGGTTTAGATCCTTCACCTTCCTTTTGCTTTAGGTTGTCAAATAATGACTTCACCTTTTCTTGCATCATGTTAGAATCTATAGGTGTGCCATTTTTACAGCAATCCAGCACCCACATTATCTTGCATTTTCAATACAAGATAAAATGGTATTTTGCAAAATGCACAGTTTTTGTGCCCACTGGTATAGCTGCAGAGACAACTTCACAAATTTCTTTCTTCCCTTTCCCCCACAATGGTCCTTATGCTGGATTCATTTATCTTGAAATAGGAGGAATCCATGGCCGCAGATGTAACAGACAATTCAGTTTTTTCTTGTAATGTCATAACTTTGTTCCTTGGGAGCACTTCCAACATCACTAGTAGCACTTCATATGGGTCCCATGATGTTATTCAAGGTTTATGGTCTTGTGCTAAGCATGATGAAAAATACATGAGAACCATGAGAAATCACTTTTTACTGTGATATACAGTTTACTGGAGAGAACAACCACTTATGTACAGAGACTTAGTGTCACATGGCATTTTAAGCAGATACTTGGCAACATTTGAGCTCACTGCAATAACAGGAGGTTGCTATGAAATTATTGCAATAGTACAGTATATGTTACAGTTAATTCTGTGCAGCTGTGATTTAATACTGCATCTATGTTTATTTTGCATTTCTCTCAGCTGCAAATGGTGCCATGTACATACAGTCTGCATAAGTTTTGATAAACTTTAACTTTTTATAATAGATTTGTGTATATTTTAAGGTAGTAAATAATCAGATTAGTTAATCTGTATATATTTTGTGCATTCATGACATATCTAAGTTTCTTTAATTCTTTCATTATTTCTAGACTATGCAGTTATTCTGTAAGTTTTTTCAAATTGTCCCAAATCTCCAACAAATTTTCCAATGCATTTATTGAAAAAAAGTCTATGTATAAGTGGACCTGTGCAGTTCAAACCTATGTTGTTCAAGGGCCAACTTTACAAGGATTTGCCTTGAAATGCTATAGAAAAAGAAAGCTTTAGGAGAATTGATGAAACAAAAATGATATAATGTTAATGGCTACATTGTTCTAATTGAGTGGTTTTGAAATTTTTCATAATGAAAGTCTTTGAAAAATGAACTGTCCCAACTTTGACTAATGATAGCCCCTTCAGGCTAATTTCTTTCCTTTTCACATATTTATTGAGCACTTTCTTGCTTTCTGTCAGATCAAGATACCCCAGGTTCACTTTCTACCTTTAGTGCTTGAGTAGTTACCTGTTGCTGTGTAACAAATTACTCCAAAGTTTAGAGGCTTAAAACAATAAGCCTTCATTATCTTGTGCAGTTTCTGTGGGTCAGAAATTTGGGAATGGCTTAGCATAGTCAAGATGTTAGCAAGGGTTTTAGCATCTGAAGGCTTAAGTGGAAGTGCATAATCCACTTCCACAATGGCTCACTCATGTGGCTGGCAAATCACTGCTGACTTGTTGGTAAGAGGTCTTAGAGCTTCACCACATTGACCTAGCCATAGGACTTTTTGATTGTTCCTGTGACGTGGCTGCTGACCTCCCAAAAGGTGAATGATACAAGAGAGAATAAGCCAGATAAGGAGGTGACTTTTATAACCTAGCCTCAGAAATCACACAATATCATTTTCACAATATCCTTCTGGTTTCAAAAGTTAGCCTTATTCATTGTGGGAAGAGACTTTACAAGAGCATGAATACCAAGGAAGTGGGAATCATTGGGGGTTATCTTGAAGTCTGGATTCCATACTGCACTAGCACAGGAATCAGCCATTTCTCCAGGGAGCCATGGTTCCATTTAATGTTTTATAAGTAGGTAAAACGTTTACATAGTTAACAAAGTCAGAACCATGTAGAAAAATACATTCAGAGAAGTCTTACTTATATATGACCCTCTACACTTCATTCCTACCATAACCATTTTTGTTTCTTGTTTATTCTTCCAGTGTTTCATTTTGCAAATATAAGTAAAGACACAGATATATGTATTCGTAGTTCCCATTCCACCTGCCCCCATCCTATCTTTTACAAAAGACAGTATATGTATTAGCCTGTTTGTATTGCTATAAAAAATACCTGAGACTGGGTAATTTATAAAGAAGTTCATTTAGCTCCCAGTTCTACAGTCTATACAAAAACATGGCACCAATGTCTGTTTCTGATGAGGGCCTCAGTAAGCTTCCACTAATAGCAGAGGGTGAAGGGGAGCTAGCGTGTGCAGATCACATAGCAAGAGAAGAGGCAGAAGAGAGAGGAGAAGGTGCCAGGCTCTTTTCAACAGCTAGTTCTTACAGAAATTAAAAGTGAGAACTCATTCACTCCCACAAGAATGGCACCAAGCTATTCTTGAAGGATCTACCTCTACGACCGAAACACCTCCTACCAGACCCCACCTCTAACTTTGAGAATCAAGTTTTAACGTGAAACTTAGTGGGGCCAAACAAACCATATCGAAAACATAGAAGTGTACTTTTGTATTCTGTTCTATATCAGTGTATCCTGGAGGTCACTCCGTATCTTTATTTGGAGATCTTCATTTTCTTCTGGCTATGTAGTATCCATTAGATGGATGTACTACTGAAAGTCACCTATTCACAGTCTTTTATATTGTCGTTAGTATTTTGCTACTAGAAATAATGTGTAGTAAATAATCTTGTGCATATGTCATTTCTCCCAACCTTGTACCAGCTATGTTGGTTGGATAGATTAGCAGAAGTGGGATTTTTATGTGAAAGAAAAAATGAGTACACAATTCTGTTAGATATTGACAAATTCCTCCTTCATAGGTGCCATGCCACTCTTTGCTATCCCCTCACGTATTGTGAGGGTTAAACGAGTTCATATATGTGGAGTGCCTGACAAAATGATCATTTAATCAAAAATAGCTATTTCCCTAAAGTCAGATGAATTTTGTTGTCAGATGAATTTCAAGACTTCTCAATAGCCTGAATACATTCCTAGACATATATTCAACTTTTTATGTAGTTCCTTTCATTGCTTTATGCAGAACTAAACGCAATAGTTGGTAGATCATTCCGAAGTGATTAGTTTTTATATGCTTGAGAAGTTGAACACCAATCGGATAGGAGGCACTATTACTTCTTGCGCATATTCTTAAACATTAGAGTTCATATTTATAAAGTGGCAATTTATGTTGAAATGTTTCTGTTGTATGAAACCATTCAACATTATGAGGGTAAATCCCTTCAAGATGATAGCAAAATGCAGAATAATTCAAGGAAATGATTGTCCTAAACCGGGCTTGCATTTTAATATTTTAATTTTGAAACCACCTATGGTTTAACAGTTTGAATACAAGCTGAAGTGATAGGCATTATCGGCTCAAATTTGTTCCATGAACACAGGCTATACATTTCTGCCCAACAGATTTATGAGCTTAGTTACAAGGAGACTCAATCTAGAGATATTTTTAGTATATGCTTCTAAAATAAGGGAAAATTTATTAGCTTCTGATTGTATCTAAAAAGCATTACTTTAAAAAGTGTGTGAAAAAAATAAAAAATATGTAAAAAGTATGTGTGTGTTGAACATAGCAAAGATCACTGTTTACACATTGAGATTAAAACCCTAGAAAAACTGTTTTGTGATTTGTTCCAATATTTTTATGATGGTAATTATGGTTTTATAGAAATGTTTGTTTTTATTTAATCTAAACAAGTAGTAGTTTGCCTAAACTTTAGCTATTTGATAAAGTAATAGTCATGTTATATAATAATTTGCACAAGCCTAGATGTATTTATTTCAGTAATTAGTTTAAGCTCTTAAAATGCTCGATTATCTGCCAGTGCTTCATCATTCTATTAATATGTTACATTTTAGATTTATAAATTAGCATAACACTCTTACTCTTTTCCTATTTTCACTTATTTCTAGGTGCTAACTGCCAAAGAAAGGAAAACTCAAATTGATGATAGAAACAAATTGACTGAGCATTTTATTATCACACTTCCTATGTTACTATCAAAGGTACAGTTTTATTTACAGTTTAGTTAAAATATGTCATTGAGTTTGCTTTCACTGTACTGTTAAAGTTGTTAATGCTTTTTTCTTTGCTGCTGCTTCTAGTATTCTGCAGATGCAGAGAAGGTAGCAAACTTGCTACAAATTCCACAGTATTTTGATTTAGAAATCTACAGCACAGGTAGAATGGAAAAGGTAAGACACTATGAAATTAAAATTCTCCTATTGTATTAGTTTTATTAACTGGATTATTTTATTTTCATGTACTCAGTAGCCTTATTATTTGACAGATACTAATCTGTATTTTTCATTAATGTAAATATTACAGTTTTTCTTTTTTTCCTCCTCAGCATCTGGATGCTTTATTAAAACAGATTAAGTTTGTTGTGGAGAAACATGTAGAATCAGATGTTCTAGAAGCCTGCAGTAAAACCTATAGCATCTTATGCAGTGAAGAGTATACCATCCAGAACAGAGTTGACATAGCTCGAAGCCAGCTGATTGATGAGTTTGTAGATCGTTTCAATCATTCTGTGGAAGACCTATTGCAAGAGGTCTGTACTAAAGTTAATGTGTACTTTTGGCTAATAATAATTTTGACTAATAATCATTCAGGATAGCTGAGTGTGTAAATCATTTTCATTTTAAAATAAAACCTAGTAGAATTCTCTAGCCCTTTCTAAACTTAGCAGCCTTGTTGCAGTTGTGCCTCCTGTAACAATCAACTTCAATTATACTTTATTTTTAAAGTTTTTTCATAAAAGCTAGATTTATTTTTTAAGAAAAATATTTTTAAGATCTGATTTTTCTTAACTCACTATTTCCTATTCCTGCAACCTAATTTGCATTTTAATATTACTGAATTATTATGATGTGCTGATGAATAGAGCATACAAATTAAGTGCGCTTATAAGAGATGCCTGTTCACCAGTGGTGTACCCAAGATAGCAGTAAGCATCTCCAGTTGGTAATTTTTGTAATTATTTCTATGATCCCTTCCTCTTGCCTTCTCTTTTTGATCTGTATGAAGCAATCTGGAACCCCATAGTTCTCTGTACTCTGACAGCCAGGCTGATGGAATTTTCTTTTTAATCTGTATAACTGATTTTTAAAAGACCCTTTCACTACTGTTGGAACTTTTCATTTTTTTTCAACCATTATTTATGATTTTTCATTGTGGTTTTCAGGCTACAAAAGTAATTGACAATCAGTAAAATATTAGAAGTAATTATTAAAAACCTTTCAAGTACATATATATACCCTTTCAGGAATTTTAAGTTCAAGGATTTTATCCTGTTGTATTAATCAGAAAAGTGTACAAAGACACGTTTATCACAACATTATTTAAAACGCAAAAATTGGTTATCTCTTGATGTTGGGATTATGGGTGTTTTGGTTTTTCTGATTTTTGTTATTTTTATTTACCGATAGTGCATTTATACTACTTATATAATTAAAAAGAATTTTTCTTTAGGCAGCATTAATATTCTAATGTGAATTTGACATGAGTAAAGTTGTGGTAATGAGATAATGTTTGTTTTTTTATTTATAGGGAGAAGAAGCTGATGATGATGATATTTACAACGTTCTTTCTACATTAAAGCGGTTAACTTCTTTTCACAAGTACGTCATTTTATTTAAAGTAGATGTAGTGAGCCAGGTGCAGTAGCACATGCACACTTCCACCTACTGAGGAGAGTGAAGCAGGAGGCTTTCTCGAGCCCAGTAGTTCAAGGCCATAGTGCGCTATGATGGTACCTGTGAAAAGCCACTCTACTCCAGCCTGGGCAGTATAGCAAGATCCCATTTCAGAAAGAAGAAGATAAAGTAGATTTAGTGAATAACATACTAGCCAACATACACAGACTGATTGTATTTGTAATGTCTGACATTCATATAACAATGGAAAAATTTAGAGAAATACTGAGATGATGTATTTTCTTTATTCATATTTTCTCTAGATGAATTTATTTAATTGCTTAAGGTATAAGATTTATCATTAGTGTAATGAAGATTTATCACTTTATGTAATGAATGTACACTATAAAAATTTGTCAATTAGTATTATTTTACAAATTAGGACCAGGCGTGGTGGGTCACACCTGTAATCCCAGCATTTTTGGAGGCCGAGGCTGGAGGATCACTTGAGGCCAGTGTTCGAGATCAGCCTGAGCAACCTAGCAAGACCCATCTCTACAAAAAAATAGAAAAATTAGCTGGGCTTGGTAGTACATACCTTTAGTGTCCCTGCTACTCAGGAGGCTCAGGAGAGGAGGCTTGAGCCTAGATGTTTGATGTTGCAGTAAGCTATAATGATGCCACTGCACTCTAGCCTGAGCAACAGAGTAAGACCCTGTCTCAGAAAAAAAAAAAGAAAAAATTAGATGGGCTTATTTCATAAGGTGGTATAAATTTTAATGAGTATCAGCTTTTAGAAATCTTGCTAAATAAGAAATAATGTGGGGAGTTGGGGAGATATAGATCAAAGAATACAAAAGCTTAGATAGGAGGAATAAGTTCAAGAGATGTATTGTACAACATGGTGACTATTGTTAATGACAATGTATTGTATTCTTGAAAATCACTTAGTATATTTCAAGTGTTCTCACCACACAAACATAAGTATGTGCTATTTAGTATGCTAATTAGTTCATTAGTCATTGCACAATGTGTACATATTTCAGAATGACGTGTACACAATAAATATATGCAGTTTTTTTCTGTCAACATAAAGAGATGAAAAAAGAAGTAAGATTTTGGGGAAAGTCATGGAAATTATTCTTAAAAGCTTTTTTCCTGAATTGTTCTTATTTGGTTGGTTATTGTTTTCTTACTATGTTGACAGGACAGTTGGATTTGAATAGGGAAAATAAGACTCAGATCAATGAAATACATGTTCTCAAATTGTAGTTTGCATGTCCCTTGTAATGAGATATGCCTGTCTTTCCATGAAGAAGGAAAAACAGAACCATGTTGTCCAAAGAAAGTTGAGTTGTACCTCTTACATTAATGAATACTTCAGATTTAAGAAGCAATTTCTAAAATCTAAGCCTTTGCTATGTACAAGTAGATTTTTTGAAATTCAATGAAGAAACCAAACTCTTATTTTAAAAAGTATTTTGTTGTTTAAAAATAAAAGTTGCCAGCCAGTGTCAAAAAAGGACAATTTCTGGTAGTAGTGCTCATGAGAATTTAAAATGTCACCATTATCACAGTCAGAAGTGGTAGAAACCTTCACTTAAATGTGTGAGGTTTTATTATTGTTGATTTCTTCAATAAATTCCAAGTATTAGCTCTTTTTTGGTTTTTTTCTCTTTCTTTCTGTCCCTCTTTATTTGCTTCTTTCTTTCTACTCACCTTTTTTTTTTTTTAAGTTTGAGCATTTGAACATTTCCTTTATCGATCTTTTTCAATTCTACAAGAAAATGAAGTTATTTTATTCTTCCACTCACTAAAACTGAGTGAAAATTGAAATTTCCTTTCACTTTAGAATAAAGTTAATGCATTTTTGTTTATTTTAGCGCTCATGATCTCACAAAATGGGATCTGTTTGGTAATTGCTACAGATTATTGAAGACTGGAATTGAACATGGAGCTATGCCAGAACAGGTAGGAGTTTACTGATATTCCTTCTGTGTTATTTCAGAAAGCTAAGCTTTTCTGAAGTCACATGATTATCAAAAGCCTTTTATAGAAAGTAGTTGATAATTTTTTAATGTAGCCACCTCCTTTGAGAATTACTGCTATAGAGATTGAATATTACTGGTAGGTGTATCATATCTGCAGGTGTGTTAGAGCAGAAAAAAATAGAGAACTTTTGCTATAAGGTATCTTAAAATTTTAATGTTAAGGTAAATATTGTTCTTTTAATAAAAATACCGTTAATGACTATAGTAGCAATTTTAAAACTTTAGATTAATTCATTATATAATGAAAATTTCTGATGCCTGTATTTCAGTGACTGTGCCTAGGTATTAATAATAATAAGCTTTAGGCATGGCTTAGTTTTTGTGGTAGAACTGTAGTTAAATAAGAATGGGAACCTTTAGCAGATTTTAGAACTTTTTACATTCATATATAAATTAGAGTAGAAGGGGCAGGAATTGAACAAACTTGCCTAATCTGAAAGAGACTTGAGTAAAATAACTAGTCAACTTAATTCTGTATGAGAAAGGAAAGACTTATTTTGTATACTGCAGACACAGACACGTAGACCAAGATACCAACTCCATAGTTAGGTGTAGGTAATGTTTAGGGGGTTATCTCATTCATTCCCATTTGGTATTATGGAATGCTTAGATGATACTTTATTACTGTAAAGCAATAAAAATTTCAACAGCTATAAGAAAATGATAATTTTATATTAAAAGTTAATCATAGAAATGTGCTTTATTATTGCTATGATTATTTAAAATTGCAAAACATTATTCATTTTCTTGATCCCTACAAATGTCCCTGATTATGTTAGGTGTTTTTATGGTGTTTACAGAAAGAGGCTAAATGTATGACCCTGTTGTTTTTCCTCAATTACTGCTGACACTTCAACTTCCCATCCTCTCTTCATCTCAAACTTTTCAATAACCTAAATACAGTTCAGTCATATTTTCAAGCCGTGCTTCGTAGTTGAAAGGGAATGGGAAAGTTAAGACATTCCTTTTTGCTTTCCTTATTTTCCTCAGGGACAAAATAAGAATAGCACATCTCTGTTTCATCTGGGGATTATAACCATTTCTAAATTTTTTAACTTACTTACATCATCGTTATTGTCTTAACACTGGCTAGTGACAGTCTTACAGTGTTGTCCTCTGTTGTTGTTTTTGTTTTTTGTTGCTTATTTTCACTGCGTATGTGTTATTTCTCCTGTTGATTTTAATTTGTTAAATAAGGGAACATATTTATGTGACATTGAAGTTAAGATTATGTGTCTTTAACTTTGTTAACTTTTTATACATTCTTATTCATCAACCATGTGTATAAAATTTGAGTACATGACTATTAGATTGTACTCTTGTTCCTTTTAGCAGCTCTTAGAAATATCTCAAGCTACTCACAATTGAAAATATAAAACTCTGTATTCAACCACTTCTTCATAGGATCATGCAAGATGACTTTTTCAGGTTCCAGCTGTTTACTTTGAATTAGAATCCATAGACGGTTCCCTTTTAGAGCAAGGATATCAAAGAACTACTAAAATGTTTGTTAGTGTTAACCCTCAGTTATGCTTAATGTTTTGAAGATACCTTAAAACTAACTGTCTAGCTGTTTGGGGGGACCATATACCTCATTTTATTGCACTTCACGGGTAATTATGTTTTTTAGAAATTGAAGGTTTGTGGCAACCTTGCGTCGAGCAAGTCCGTCAGTGCCATTTTTCCAGTAGCAGGTTCTCACTTCGTGTCTCTGTCACATTTTGGTAATTCCTGCAATGTTTCAGACTTTTTCATTATTATTGTATCTGTTATGGTAATCGGTAATCAGTAATCTTTGATGTTTAAATTGTTTTGGGGAGCCATGAGTCACACCTACGTAGGACGGCAAACTTAATTGATAAATGTTCTGTGTGTTCTGATGGCTTTACCAACCTTCCATTCCCCACATCTCTCTCTCTCTACCTCTTCTCAGGCCTCCCTATTCCTTGAGACACAACAATATTTAAATTAGGCCAATTAATAACCCTACAGTGGCCCCTAAGTGTTCAGGTGAAAGGAAGAGTCACCCATCTCTGGCTTTAAATCAAAAGCTAGAAATGCTTAAGATTAGTAAGGAGAGTATGTTGAAATTCAAGACAGCCTAAAAGCTTGGACTCTTGTGCCAAACAGTTAACCAACTTGTGAATGCAAAGGAAAAGTTCTTGAAGGAGATTAAAAGTGTTATTCCAGTGAACACACAAATGATAAAAGCAAAATAGCCTTTTGCTGATATGGAGAAAGTTTTAATGGTCTGGATAGAAAATCAAACCAGCCACATTCCCTTAAGCCACAGCCTAATCCAGAGTGAGGTCCTAACTCTTCATTTCTGTGGAGACCGAGAGAGGTAAGAAAGCTGCAGAAGAAAAGTTGGAAGCTAGCAGAGGTTGTTGGTTCTTAAGGTGTAAGGTAAGAAGCCACTTTCATAACATAAAAAGTGCAAGGTGAAGCAGCAAGTGCTGATATAGAAGCTGCAGCAGGTTATCCAGAAGATCTAGCTAAGATCACTGATGAAGATGGCTGTACTAAACAACAGATTTCAGTGTAGACAAGATAGCCTTCTATTGCAAGAAGATGCCACCTAGAACTTTCATAGAGAGCAGTCAGTGACTGGTTTCAAGGGACAGGCTCTCTTATTCAGGGCTAATGCAACTGGTCGAAGTCATTGTTCATTTACCATTCCAAAAATCCTAGGTCCCTTAAGAATTATGCTAAATCTACTCTGCCTGTGCTCTATAAATAGAAGAACAAAGCCTGGATGACAGCACATCTGTTTATAGCATGGTTTACAGAATTATTTTTTAAGCCCACTGTTGAGACCTACTGCTTGGAAAAAAGATTAGTTTTAAAATATTGCTGCTCATTGACTGTGTACGTGGTCACCCAACAGCTCTGATGAAAATGTACAGGGAGATTTATGTTGTTTTCATGCTTGCTAGCATGACAGTCCATTCTGAAGCCCATGGAACAAGGAGTTATTTCTACTCTCAAGTCTTATTATTTAGGACAAACATTTGATAAGCCTGTAGCTACCATAGATAGTGATTCCTCTCATAGATCTAGGCAAAGTAGATTGAAAACCTGGAAAGGATTCACCATTTTAGATGCCATTAAGAACATTCATGATTCATGGGAAGAATTCAAAATACCAACATTAACAGGAGTTTGGAAGAAGTTGATTCTAGTCTTCGTGGATGAGTCTGAGGAGTTCAAGACTTCAATGGAGGAAGTAACTGCACATGTGGTGGAAATAGCAAGAAAACTAGAATTAGTAGTGGAGCCTAAAGATGTGAATGAATTGCTGCAATCTCTTGATCAAACTCTAATGAATGAGGAATCGCAATGTTGCACACTTAATAGACTGCAGTATAGTGTAAACATAATTTTTTTGTGTACTGGGATACCAAAATATTTGTGTGACTCACTTTATTCCAATATTTGTTTTTTTTGTGGTGGTCTGAAACTAAACCTGCAATATCACCAAGGTATGCCTGTGTATATGTATGTATTTATTTCTCTCTCAGTGATCTATCTTTTCTCATGCCAGTGGTACTTTAACTATTACAGCTTCAGAATATGTAGAAGACCAAAGTTTAAAAGCATTTATCCTAATTTTTTTGGAAGATCAAATTACAGAAAATAATAAAAAATAATAGAAAAATGAACTCACTTATTCCCTTCACCTAATTCATCAATTGTCAATTTTTTTTTGTATTTGTGTACTTGCACACTCTATGTATATTACATGTATTAATATACATATATAGGATATAAATTAACAATGTTTTTATAACGGTTTTTCCCAGCCTAGGACCCAATCCAGAATAACATGTTACATTTAGTTGTTATATCTCTTTTGTCTCCTTAAATTTGGAATGGTCTCAGCCTTTGTGTTTCATGACATTGACATTTTGAAAAGTACAGACAGGTTATTTTATAGAATGTTCTCAATTGAGTTTTGTCTGATATTCTGCATGTTTAGATTTAGATTACATACTTTTGCAGGAATGCTACATATATAAGTGGTGTTTTATTCTCAATGCCTCACATCAGGAAGCACATAATGTCAATTTGTTCATTATTGATGTTATTTACTTTGATCACTTGATTAAGATGAGGTCTGCCAAGTTTCTCCTATGTAGTTACCAATGTCCTTTTTAATTAATAAGGAATTAATAAATCCTTTAAAACCATGTAAACAGTATTGCAAGAATGGAAAAACAGACACCACATGTACTCACTATTAAATTTGAACTAATCGAACAGCACTGGTGAGCAAAGATGGAAGTAAAACTCAATGGAAATCAAGCAGGTGGGAAAGGGGAGGAGGGGATGGGTGAAATCATACCTAATGGGTACAGTGTACACTGTGTGGGTGATGGGCACACCTGTAACTTTGTCTCAAGCAGTACAAAAGTAATCCATGTAACCAAAGCATTTGTACCCCTGTAATATTCTGAAATAAATAAATGAGAATAAATTCAGTCATAGAAAAATGAAATTACATTTCTTTAAAAAAAACTATGTAAATAATCCTTTTTCTTATCAAACTTTGACATAATAGTTTTAGTGTCCATTTACGATTCTTGCCTGACTCAGTTATTACTACCGTGGTCACCAGTGACTAAAATGATGATTTTCTAACTCTGTCATTTATGTTATATTTCTTAGTTGGCACTCTACTATAAGGAAGAATTTTCCCTTCTCCATTCATTCATTCACTTTTTATAATTTTAAATTCATTTTTTAAAATTTAGTATCATTACAGACTCAAGGATTCCTATTTTTTTCTATTTTATTATATTCAACTGATTATATTTCAGTACTCTTATTTATTTTGGTGCTCAAGTTGTTGCAGATTTAACCAGTGAGAGCTGCTTTGAAACCAGCTCTGTGTGCTTTAGATATTTTTTTTGAGCAGTTCCATCCTTTCTAGCACAACAGTATGTTTCAGAATCTGCTCATGATTTTCCCTCTGCTAATAAATTTTTAACCTATGATTAAAAGTTATTACAGTTCTGTAACACAATAATCATTAGCTTATAAAGAACCCACATTTCAGAATTTATTGTAATATCTCTTTATACAAATTTTTGTAAAATAAAGATATATAACCAATACAGAGCACTTGCAGGATTGTTTTATAAATATGATTTGCTGCAGAACAAAATGGTGTGATTAAGCCCATAAAAAAGAGAAGTGTAATCATATATCACTAACTTTGGGCCTCTCAAAGCATTAATAAATAGAAAACTTTTATTTTGCATTGATTATGTATCAGATACTATTTTAAGTTTTTATATACATTCCTTTATTTAACCCTTATTACAACCAAGTAGAATATGTATCATTTTCATTTTATTGATGATGGAAAGCAAAGCATAGACAAATAACTTGCTGAAGGTCACATAGCTTGGCACATGCACTCAAACTAAGCTTTCAAATTCTTTTCATTATCTCTTCCCATTTTCTGCTGGTAATATGCTACTATTTATGGTAGCTCAAGATACCCTTCCACTCTTTACCCATGCTTTCTGGTGTTTGCCTCATTTCAGATTCTTATTTTTTGTATTTATCTTTTTTCCCAAATGTCTTTTGTGTTGTTTTCAGTGGCAATTGTGGGGAGAGACTAGATGGTGGTACTTAATCCATCATCATGAAATGGAAATCAACACATTCTAAAGACTGAACATAATGTAGGGGAGGTGGGTTTAACTTAAGTCAGGTTATTGTTTTTGGATAGATTATGGCTTATTGTTTATGTTGATAAAGTCATTCTTTCCTTAGAAGACTACACACTTATTTCCCTGACTGGGCTTAGAAGTTATTTCATTTACACACTTTTGATCATTCCTTAGTTATACCGTATCAAAACCTTTCAGGACTCCTCTAGCCATTTTCTGTGCACCTAGACTCCTAAGTCAAAAAGATAGGAATCAGGGTTGATGCCCCCCTTTTCTTCACCACCAACACAAAACACACACATGCGCGCTCACAAACACAAGATGCTACCTACCTAGTCATTTTATTTTTTTTTTTTATTTTTACCTAGTCATTATTTACGAAAAATGTATTTGAGTGCCAGATCCTGCGGATGTAATGGTGTACTAGAAGCAATTCTTAATCTCATGAAGCTTTTGATCTCTTTTATAAATTATACCTCCTGAATATCTCTTCTTGCCATACTCTTCCAGCCCTACTACCATATCCTTTGTGTAATCCCTTATATTTTCTCTTGTGGATCATATCAGAAACTTTGTTTTGTCATAGCAACCTCAGTTTCACCTGCTCTGTAATCTAGGCTTTGTTCTAGTAATTCTCAGCTGTGTGTGGCATCATAATCTCTTAACGAAGTTTTGTTGTTTTTTTTTTTTTTTTAAATACCTGACTACTCTCAAATACTATTGTGAGAATACATTGGTATAATTCCTTTAAAAGGTTATTTGCTACTTTCTATCAAAATTGAAAGTAGGCATATCCTTCATCTGATCATTTGTACTTCTAGGAATTTAGACTACAGGTACATACTTGGATATGTATACAAAGGTGTAGGTACAAATGTGTTCATTGTAGCATTATTTATGAATATTTAAAACTTAAAACAATCTAGATGTTCATTAGTATAAAACCAATTAAATGCAGTAGGATAGTTTTGATTCTCTGTAATTCTATGCAGCTATGAATAAAATAATGAGATAGGTATTATTTATGCAACATTATTCTCTGAGAAGACATTTAATGCTATATTGAATGAAAAAGGCAAGGAGCAGATCAGTATATATAATTTAAAAGGGCGATGAGAAGATCTATATATACACTAATATGCTATATATATAGTCTTCAATTTTGGATGATAACTGTTAACAGTGGATTTCTTCAGTGGAAAACTCTAGCTCTTTAGTGGACAAGTAACTTAATTTGAAGTGCATACTATTTATACTGTTGGATATGTTACCATGTACATCTAATGCTTTTTGAATTTGAAAAACAGTTGTTCAGGCCGGGCGCGGTGGCTCACGCCTGTAATCCTAGCACTCTGGGAGGCCGAGGCGGGTGGATCGTTTGAGCTCAGGAGTTCGAAACCAGCCTGAGCAAGAGCGAGACCCCGTCTCTACTAAAAATAGAAAGAAATCAATCAGACAACTAAAAATACATAGAAAAAATTAGCCGGGCATGGTGGCGCATGCCTGTAGTCCCAGCTACTCGGGAGGCTGAGGCAGAAGGATCACTTGAGCCCAGGAGTTTGAGGTTGCTGTGAGCTAGGCTGACGCCACGGCACTCACTCTAGCCCGGGCAAAAGAGTAAGACTCTGTCTCAAAAAAAAAAAAAAAAAAAAAACAGTTGTTCAGCAATGAACAATTAGAAATTGAAATTTTATAAAATGTATCATTTAAAATAGCACCAGAAGCATGAAATATTTAGGCATATCTCTAACAAACTATGTGTGAGATTTATATTCTAAAAAGTATAAAGAAATTAATGAAAAATTCAGAAAAGAACTTTGTAAATGAAAATATTATATCATGTTCATGAATTAAAAGACTCAGTATTGTTAAGATGTCAGTTCTCCCCAAACTGATCTATAGATTACCACAGTTCTGGCTAAAATCCCAGCAGAATGTTTTATAGAAACTAACAAGTTGATTCTAAAATTTATATAGAAAGACAAAAGAACTAAAGGAGTTTTGAAAAAGAAAAACAAGACAAAATTCCTGATTTCAAGGCTATAAACAATAATCAAGACAGTGTGGTACTGAAGAGAGAGGATAAATATATAGATCAAAGAAACAGTATAGGAATCTAGAAATAGACCCATACATACATGGTCAGTTGATTTTTAATACAGTTGCAAAGCCATTTCTTTGGAGAAAAGATAATCTTTCAACAAATGATGAGAAATTAGTTAATGCATATAATGTACATTATTTGGGTGACGGATACCCTAAAAGCCCTGACTTGCCCACTGCATGGGTAGGCATGTAACAAAATTGCATGTGTACCCCATAAATTTATATAAATAAAAAACCTAAATGAGGCTGAAACAATTCGATATTCATATGCAAAAAAGTGAACCTTAATTCACACTTAATGCCATATATAAAAAAATTAATGCAAAATAGATCATAGACCTAAATGTAAAACCTGCAACTGTAAAACTTCTAGAAGAAAATGTGAGAAAAATCTTTGTGACCTTGAGCTAATCAAAGATTTCTTAGATATAACACCAAAAGCATAGCACATAGGAGAAAAAATTCAAACATTGACCTTCATCACAGTTAAAAACTAAGAGTTTTAAGAGAATTGAAAAGACAAGCCAATAAACTGGAAAATATTTACAGATCACATATCTGATGAAGGACTTATAACCAAAAAATATAAAGATCTCTCAAAAGTCAGTAATAAGAAAGCAACCCAATATTTTAAAATAGACAAAAGAATTGAATACATAACTTCACCAAAGATAGATGGCAAATAAGCCCGTGAAAAAGAAACTCAGCATCATTTGTTGAGTAAATATGTAAATAATTTACATATTATATAATAATTATGTAAATTATGACAAGATATCACTGCAAATCTATAGAAGGGCTAAACAAGGGAAAAAAACTTGATAATGCCAAATGCTTATGAGGATACAAAGCAACTGAAACTTAGACATTGCTGGTGGGAATATGGAACAGTACAGATATTTTAGAAAATAGTTTGGCAGTTTTTTTGTAAAGTTAAATATACGCTTATGTGACTCAGTAGTCCCTCTCCTAGGTGTTTATCTGAGTGAAATAGAAACTTAGATTCACATAAAAACCTATACTTGAATGTTTATAGTGGCTATAATCATAATTGCTAAAAATTGCAAACAACTCAAATATTCATCAACTGGTGAATGTATAGAAACAAATTGTGGTACCATCCATAGAATAGAATTCTTTTAGCAATAAAATGAAAGGAGCTACTAATACAACAATATGGATGAATCTCAGATGCATTGTACAGAGCAAAGACACCAGAGGCACATGATTACATAATGTATAATTTCATTATACAGTCTGTAAAAAACAAAACTATAGGAGCAGAAAACATCTCCAGGATGCAGGGAGTACTGACTACAAAGGGCATGGGAGATTTTGAGGGATGATCTTGATTGTTTTGGTGGTTACAGACTGCATTTGTCAAAACTCACAGAGCTATACGTTAAAAACAATAAATTTTTCTCTATATATCTTATAGTTTAATTTTTTTAATTGGAAAAGGATAAAAATAACAGTAGAGGAGTAATTGTTTCTCATTTCAAAGCCAGACTATTGTGTATTTCAAGGTTTAGAAAGCCCCAGACCAAAACATAGCCATAAGAACAAAAGAAGACATCACATGGTGGTAATTTCAGAACCAATAGCCATAGGAAAGTTTGGTACAGTCTTTATTCATGATTTAAAATTATTTAAATGAAAAAAAGTTTGTTAAATTATTTCTATTGACTCATTATTTAACAGTGGAGCATGAACATTTGTGTTTTCTAAAATCTTCGTTGGTCCTTCAGAGGCATGGCTAGGGTGAAGTATATCTCCAAAGACTACATATGGTGTGATACCATTTTTTAAGAGCCCCAAAACTAGCAAAATTTAAACAGTGTATCATCTAATGATGTGTGTCTATAATGCATGTGATAAAATGGTATTTTTTGAGAGCAAGGGCATGATATTTATAAAATTTAGTAGAATGGTTTAGCTGTGGTAAGGAATGGGGAAATGCTCATAGGTAGATGCAAAGTTATTGGTATTATACTAGTTTTTAAATTGGGTGGTCTTATGGGTTTAATTTTATTATTATGCTTTGTAATACAACTATTTTTGAAGTATCAAATACTATATTTAAAAAGATAACAAAGAACAAATAGGACTACTTCTCTTTGCCATTGGTAATACGATATTTTTAAAACATCTGATCATGTCATTCTTCTGTTGAAATTTCTATTTCCTAGCATTTTTAGGATAACATCCAGATTTTTTTGATTTTTTTGTCACAATTAGGTGACCATATTATTATCCAAACGATTGTTTTTTTATAAGTGAAAGAAAATACTGTTAATAATTACTCTGGTACATGGGCATAAACCAGAATGTATGATCACCCTCCTATAAGGCCCTCTGTGATCTAGTTTCTGCTGATCCAGCCTCAGTTTATACTTAGCCTTGTGCTATATTAACCTGTTCACAGTTCATCAGTGATGCATTCTTTGAAATTTCCATTCCTTTGCTCATATTGTCCCTTGGTTGCTTTTTTTTTTTTTTTTTTGAGACAGGGTCTTGCTCTGTCACCCAGGCTAGAGTACAGTAGCCTCATTACAGCTCACTGAAACTTCAAACTCCTGAGCTCAAGAGATCCTCCTGCCTCAGCCTCCCAAGTAGCTGGGACAACAGGCACATACCAGCATGCCCAGCTAATTTTTTAATTTTTCTGTAGAGACAGGGTTTTGCTATGTTGCTCAGGCTGTCTTGAACTCATGCCATGAAGTGATTTGCCCATCTCAGCCTCCCAAGTAGCTGGGATTACAGGCATGAGCCACCATGCCCATCTAGTTTCATTTTAATTTATAAGTTTTTTTCCTGTATTAATGTTCTTAACCTTATATCATTTCTTATAATATTTTACCATTATGAATTTTAATTATATATATTATGTGATAATGCTTTTTTATTCTTGCATCAGAATTATTAGTTATTTTTTCTTTGTCATAATTAGAAAGTCTTTTCACATATTTTCAAATCATTTAAATACTTCTTTTTTCTTCTTGTGTTTTAATAGTCTTTTTTTAGTGTTTAAATCTTTGAAATTTATTTGCTTGAATCATTCATTTCACTTCAATTATCTCTTGAAGTAAATATTTTTATCTTGAAGTTATGGGTGTGCTCTACTTCCACCCTTTGATATGGATCATGATTTTGTCTGCACAAAGTGTCATGTTAATTGTTTTAATGCTTTAGGAATAGTTTAGGTATTGTACGTGTTGTTTGGACATCTATTTGCCTGTGTTAATTTTAGCTTTCAGGGTCATAAGCAGAAATTGTTCATTGAGTCTTTTTAGCAGATCACTGAGATGGGAAATAGCAAGATCTTTTTGATGTTGTAGCCTACAGTGCGTTTAGGGAGAGAAGGCTAATCCCCATGAACTGTTTAAGAGTAGGCCTGATGTGTAATGTGTACTCCTGGTCCATTGTTCTTTCCACTATACATCAAACCTCCTTTTGGAGATCAGTATGAAGAAATATTACAAGAAGAGAATGTACTATCCACACTGGATTTATTGTAAACATATTTTCCTTCATGCCCTTACTTTTTTCCAATAATTGGAATTTATAAGTAAACTCGATAGTAAAATCCCAGTGCCCTGAATTGCCGGGGATTAATGTGCATTACCCTACTATGTAATTCATTCTTCGGGAAGTCTTTTAATTCCTTAGTAACGAAAGTTAACCTTTTACTATTTGAATTTTTTGCTTGAGTTTTTCACACTTCTAATGATTTTTTTTTCAATTTACGGTATAGTATGCCCGCTAATAATATAGTACATTGGATAATCCCCCATTCCCAAAGAGCATCCAGAATTTAGAAGTCTTTTCCCTTTATCAAATTGTTTGTTACTTTATGTCACTTATGATTTCCTTCAGTTTTTGTGCATTTCTTAACATTTCCTTAAGAAAAATATGTTACTACAAGCTACTCTTTGCCATACTGATTATTTTTTTATTATGTAGTAAAATTGACTTATTTTCCTTCTTACATATAGTCTTGTGAATAATAATATGTGTATAGATTTTTGTAGTCACCGCCACAATCAGGATACAGAACAGTTTCACTGTCCCAGAAAACTTCTTCATGCTATCCCTTTATAGTCATACGCTCACACCACCTGCAACTCCTGGGCACCTATGATATATTTTTCATTACTATAGTTTTGTCTTTTGGGGATTTCCAAATAAATGGAATCGTACAGTGTGTAACCCTTTAGAGTATAATGTCTTCATCTAGCATAATGTCTTCCCTGAAAATAATGTCTTTGAAATTCAAGTTGCTGTATAAATCAATAGATCAATAGTTGGTTCCATTTTACTGCTGAGTAATAGTCCACTGTGCGGATATATCACAGTTTGTTTCATCCAGCCAGCCACTGAAGGACATGTGAATTGTTTCCAACTTTTGGCCATCATAGCTAAGGCTGTCATGAACATTGGTAAACAGATTTTTGCTTGAACATAAATTTTCATTTTTGTAAAGTAAATGTCCAGAAGTACAATTGCTAAGTGTTATGGTAAGTGTATGTTTAACTTTATTAGACTGCCAAACAATTTTCCAGAGTGGCTGTACCATTCTACATTCCTGCCAGCAATGTATGAGAGTTTCAGTTGTTCTGCATGCTCACTGGCACTTGATAATGTTAGTAATTTTTACTTTAGCCATTCTAGTAGGTATGTAGTAGTATCTCGTTGTGCTTTTAGCATATGTTTTCCTAATCATGTTGAACATTTTTACATGTGCTTATTTAGCAGCTTTATATTCTCTTTGGTGAAGCCATATTGATTGTTAGTTTGCATCTGAAGTCTCTGTTTTTTAATGCTACAAACTCAGTTCTTTTTTTTTTCTTTTTTTTTTTAATGCCACAAACTCAATTCTTATAAAGTCTCTTTTTGAAGAGGATGTTAATTGTCACTTATATTAACCCAGTCTAAAAATGATAGACCAATATTGGATATCAGAAGCATTTAAGTTCACTCTTTTATCATGCTTGTGTCCACTAAAAAGTTTGATCCTTTTTACCCTGAAGGTTTTTTGCCGACAGAAAAGTGAAAGAGCCCACTGTCATGTGGATTTTCAAAATTTTAAATATGTCCTATATGTAGATAATACAAATGCATGTATATTACATATATGTAATTGGTTTTCCTTACTATTCTCTAGTCTTAATTCAGACTTTATTTTCCATGTAAATTCAGTTTTTCCAAAATTTAAATATTGTAGAAGCTTTACATTAATAATGCAACTCATCTTCAGGATACGTAGTATCTGTCATTAGCCATAAGCTAAATGATTCCTTACTGATTGTCTGCTAGTCAGAGATAAAAATCCTTTAAAGAGTTAAAAGTTATTATTTAGGAAAGGGGGTAATATCAATTTATGTTGTTTAAAGTAGTGCTAGCTGCTTTAATAGATTAATATAAAAATCTCAGTGGCTTAACAAAACAGAAATTTACTTCTTACCCTCATAACTGTAAGGTACCATTAGGGGAAGTCAGTTGTCACTGTTGTCCCTAGTCATTCAGGGGCCCAAGATTTCCTGGGACATTGGTATTCTGCTGGCAGATACAAAATGCACTCCTGTTTCTTAATTTGCCCAGAAATCTGCAACACACATTAATGTTTCCTCCCAGGAAATGAGGACAGAGGGAGTAGAGTTGGAAGAAATTCTTAGTCAACGTAGCAGTGTTAATCAAGAGGAGGCAAAAGGATTGTGGTGCTCAAAAGTTAGAGCAATCTCTTTTGGCTTTTCAGTTTTATTATTGATTGTCCTTCTCGTTTCTTCTATGCTTTAGAAAGATGAAGTAACTGAGTAAAATGAATAAATGACTTCCGGACAAGTTAGGATAACATTGCTAGTTTCAAGGACAAAATAATCAGAATGACTGGTGAAGCTTGGAAGGAAAAGTTATGAATTTTCATTTGACATTTGCTCAGCTAGCTATATTGTTATATAATTATGCCTGTGAGAAAGCAAAATGCTTCTCAGTCAATGAGAGCAAGGTTTTTATTTTAAGGTAAGGCAGTGGAGCCCTTTTAAAAGTAAACTTACAAGGAATACCAATATGTGAAACAGATTAAAATGGGAATTCTGTATTTGAAACAGGTATTGGAGTGACCAAGTGTCTCTCCTCCCTCATAATCACTAACAAGAAACTTCTATAAAACTAAGTTTGAAAATGTCTAGTACAGATCATTAGAAAAGTAGAAGAAAAGGATATGGTATTTGTAATGATTTTGATAAATTGATATTACCAAAATTAAGCATTTCTTCAACATTACTTTTTTCCACATCTTAAGTTCCCATTATTATTAATTCGTATATCACTTTTCTATTAATTGAACAAAACAAGTTGTTTCAAATTCAAGAGAATTTTTTTTACTCTTTTCCTTCCACACAAACCATGTTACCACTGTATTTCATATTATAAATAAGAACTTAGCGAAGGTATCTCAGGATCATTAGGTGTACTGTCATTGAGCATCTTCTAAGTATACTAGGGTTATTTCTTTAGCACTAATGTTTAACTTATGAGTGTTTCTGTAGTCTTGTTTGTGCATTCTGATATGAGTCAATCATTCAATTATTATGTTTAATAAAACCCTGACATTATCTCATTAATGTTGCATCAAAAGAAGCGACACTTATTCTTCTAATTCATAAGAGTTATTTCCAGTGCTGAGTAGACATGTTGGAAATATCTTTTGCTTTAGTGATCTGAAACCTAAATTTTAAAGTTCCTACAGCATTCCACTTATTGATTTCCCCTTTAACTTATTCTCTACATATGTTTACCTTTATGGTTTTTAGTTTATTGAGTGGGGAAGATAATAGAAACACTAGATAAATTTAGCAGATAAAATAATGGAATATCATATTATCAGATATACTTCATTGCAATAAAAGTAAGTCTTGTATTCAAAGATACAGTGAAAGACCTATCCAAAATGGAATTCTCTTTTATGTTATGCTCCTTAATTAGTTTTATTTTCCTGAATTCTGTTTTCTCTGGAAAACAGGGATGAAAGACTTGCATAGATGTTTCACAAAACCAGAATTCAAATGCCAATAAAAAATGAAAAACTGCCCATCCTCATTGGAATTAGAGAAATGTAAATCAAAACTACTAAGATACTACTTATATATAATAGAATTGCCAAATTTAAGAAATCTAATATCAAGTGTTGGTGAAAATGCGGAGTCTTGGGAACTGTCAATGACTACAAGACACAACCAATTTGGATAACAGTTTGGTGATATCTAATAATGTTAAACATGCACATTCTATATGATCCAGCAATCCTATTCTTAGAGTAGTGGTCCTGAAAGTGGGGTTCACAGCAGAGGTCCATGAAGTCAAAACTGTTTTTATCTGATAGCTCTTGACGTTTGGGGAATTAAAAAAAGAAAAAAACTATTTTCATAGTAAGATGAAGATGTTATTTTCTTTTTTCATTCTCATTCTTTCACAAATGTACAGTGGAATATTGGGGTCACAGCAAAGAATATCCACATTTATCTACACAGGCTATTACAATATGCCTTCTTTTTCTGACTATTTTATGATACTGGGTTTTCTTCATATATTTCAATCAAAACAATATACTGTAACAGAGAGAATGCAGAACAGATAGGAAAATCTAGTTTTCTGTTAAGGAAGATATTAAAGAAATTTGCAAAAATATAAAACAGTGTCACTCTAAATACTTTTTTTGTTTTAGAAAATTTAGTTCTTTTTTGTGAAGTAATAAAATTATTTTTAAGTGAATTAATAAATATAAACATTTCTTAGTTTTAATTTCTAATATGGTAGTATTGATAAATATAACCCATAAAGCAAAAGCTTTTTGAGGTCCTTAGTAATTTTTAAGAGTGTAAAGAGATCCTGAGAACTAAAAACTCTGAAAATCTCTGCCCCAGAGAAATGCATGCCCAATGCACCAAGAAACATATATAAGAATTTTCGTAGCAGCATTATCCATAGTGGCTAAAAGTCAAAGCCAGGTAAAAGTTTATCAGCAATAGAATGAGTAAATAGGGGAATATTCTAAATATTACACAGGACTAAAAATTAATGAAATAAAGGTACGTGCAACATGTATAAATCTTAAACATAAATGTTACATAAATCAGACTCAAAATTAGACATATTGCATGATTCCATTTATATATTGTTCACAACTAGGCATAATAAACTTTAGGAGTGCACACTTTGGCAGTTAAAATATGCTGGTTACCAAATAAGCCAAAATAACTGTTGAACTTAGGAGAAGAAAGAGATGATTGTATTGGGAGGAGACGATGGCAATGTTCTGTTTCTTGACCTGGGTGGTGGTTACACAGGTATTTTTGCTTTATATTAATTAATTAAGCTTTATATTTATTTAGGCACTTTTGGTATGAGTATGATATTTCACATTAAAATGCTTTAAATAAGTAGGACATTTTGTTATAAAATTTCGATCAATTTTTCAGTTTCAGCTATGTCAGTTACAAAATTTGGATAAAATAACTTTATCTCCTTTTAAAATTTTAACCAAGCAAAATATTCATAACACTACATTTTTGTTTAAAGCATAGTGCTATTTGGGTCCATATTTATCAGAATATGTTCTGTCTTTATTCTCTAGATTAATACGTTGGTTTGTCTTTTTTAACCAAATATTTTATACATTCTCATTAATTCTACAAAAATTTGGACTTGAAACTTTATCATAAAATAAAAACTATTATAAATATTCTCTTAGTACTGTGCAAACATAGATTCTCATTTCTTTGAATTTTTTCATTAAAAAAATTTTTTCTCATTTGATACAGATAGTCGTACAGGCACTGCAGTGTTCCCATTACTCGATTCTTTGGCAGTTGGTGAAAATTACTGATGGTTCTCCTTCCAAAGTAAGTAAGAGTTTCTGTAGGCAGAGGGTTATTACTAAAATAATAACCTTGCTTAACTCTTTATTTAATAATATTATCAGTTATTATAAGTTATTGTAATCTTTAATAAAATATATGATAATTGTTATCAGTTCTTGATCATAAGCTTTATCTTATAAGTAAGTGTGTATTTACCTCTTTTGGAAGATAGCCAAAATCTTCAAGCACTAGAATCATAGTTGTATACGTAGAGAGTTAATATTCTTGTAAGAAATAACTACAATAGATACAAAAGCTGTGGTAGATGACATGCTATAAAAAAGAATAATATTGAAAGATAGTAGAATGTAGTTTTTGATTTTGGCAGTATGGCACTTAGGGGCCCAAAGTGAACACAACTCTCATCAAGTTAAAAACAACTTAAAATGTTGGATAAAATTTTGTTTTAAAAATTTTTAATCCATGACCATGCAAAACAGAAATCAAAATATGGCTGGGGATTAAGTGAAAATAGGATCAAGAAAGTAAAAAAGAGCACTGAAGTTTGCTTCACCTTGAGGATCTTTTCTGATCTAGACAAAGTCCAAAGCCCTTCCAAGGTAGAATGTCTAACAGGTGGCCACATCTCCTTGTTTAAGTCGGAATCCTGAAGAGCTGTTCTCAGCACAAGGATAAATTAGAAATAAACCCACACAAGTTCCATTCGTGGGCTGGAGGATTATAAGGGAAAATAGCCTGTCTTAAAATCTGTCATTGATTAAAGGGGGCAAAAATCAATCTCCCATGAAAGTTTATAACCATGACCTAGCTTTCCCTTAGGTTTTCACCCAGAATTTGTGCAATTTCAATCATAAAAACAAACAAGTTTGAGATTTTGATTTTAAGTGTTCTGTAATGAAGTATCCCAAAGCACCTAATAAAGTCAAATCTAAATCTCCATCTCCTCTGAAGGAACTTGCCTTAAAGAATTTTCCACAAATAAAATTTTAAGAAAAGTGAGCTCATAGTAAAAAATCACTCAACTCAAAACAAGAAACCATGAAGAAAATCAGGCAAAAAATACTTTACATTGGAATTATCTGACACAAATGTAAAATAAATGTTTCAGTTATTTCATGTAATGAAAGAGGCTTGAACATGACTAAAAAGTAAACGTTGGTTAAAGAACCAAATGAAGATTAGAATGTTTACATTCATCTTAACAAAACAGAAGCTATTTAACCAGTAAAGATGATTAATTCATTTGCATATAGAACCAATAGCTTGATATGGAGCATTATTTTCTCAGAGAATTTTTTTCTTTCTCATTAATAATTTGAAGATTTCTCTATATTTGGAAAATAGTTGGGGTTTGTTATTTGTTTGTTTTTAATTGAAAGGATGGTAATATATGGGTTAGCCTCTTGGTTTTTGTATTTTTTTTTCCTAAAGTCCCTTTGGAAAGTGATTGGTTTTTCTATTTTATTGGCGAGTTTAGTCTTGAAGAGCAAAAATTACAGTTAACCTTTTCTTAATAATAAAAGCCACTTTAAAGCTGTATTACATTTTCATGTTTTTGAAATGTTTATTATATGGTAAAATTAAAGGAAATTGAATTTGTGTTAAAATTTGATAGCTAGAGTTTATTATACACAATTACTTTTATCCTGATTTTTAAATTCTGGTTGAATTTTTATGTTTTATTTTTTTCATGGACATCATTTTGGTTATCTGAGTTACATGTATTTTGGCTGAATATTGATAATTGCATTTAGTAATTTAGGAATAGATACTTCCCTAAAAATTCAGCATAATTAAAATTCTTCCTTGTAAATCTAGTTTAAATTCTGTCCTTTTACAACTATGTTCCATAATTTGAGTGAATATCTCTATTCTGAAACCTACTTTTTCTTTTAATCCCATTACAGTAGAATTATTTTGAAATTTATTGCCTTTCTGTTTAACTTTGTCTGACACATTGTCCTAATGAAAGATGGCTTTATTTTTCTCGTCAGTCATACTACATATTTCGTTGTTGGCAATGCAGATTTTGTGACCAGCATGGATTTTCTTTATGCCAGAAAGAATGCTACAGCATCTTTTAGGTGCTTCATTATTCAGTTTATTTCCTTTTGTAGTTTTATGTTCATTTATATCTATGTGAAATTTGCCTTACTTAGGTGTCTCTTGAGTTACTTCTCACTTTGAAGTTTTTGGTAGTGTTTTAAAAATTTAACCCTAAGTGTATTCAGTAATCATTGTGTATCACTTGTATTGTAATTTAAAAGTGGTTCTCAGCTGGGCGTGGTGGCTCACTCCTGTAATTCTAGCAGTTTGGGAGGCTGAGGCAGGATGATCTGAGGCCAGGAGTTCAAGATCAGCCTGGGCAACATATCGAGATCCTGTCTCTATAAAATAAAAATAAATTAGCTGGGCTTGGCGGCATACACCTGTAGTCCCAGCTACTCAGGAGGCTGAGCCAGGAGGATCACTTGAGCCTAGAAATTTGAGGCTGCAGTGAGCTGTGATCTCATCACTGCACTCCAGCCTGGGTGACAATGCAAGACTCTGTCTCTAAAAAATTTTTTTAATTAAAAAAAAATGGTTCTCTAAATGACAGTCTTGAAAAGCTTGAAGTCTCAAGACACATGAAAACTTTAAAAATTAATCTTTTATTGCCAAGATTCCTCCTTTTAAAACAATTAATAACTTAAATATAATAATTACTAGATTAGGAATTATCAAACTTTCTGATCCCCTATATGATGTAGGATATCTTTGAGAATTTAAAAGCCACATACATAAGCTTTGTACAAATATAATTTATAGTATTAGCATGTCATTTGACAAGATGGCAACTTCCTAACTGTAGTTCCAGTCTTATCATTAACTTGTATAACCTTGAGGCAAGTCATGTAAATAATCTTAATGTAGATAATTTATGTCAAAGCATTTTATGAATTGTAAGGTGCTTTCCAGATATTGGTAACATGTAAAAAGTAACCTATCTTTGTGTCGAGTTACTTATTTGTAAAATTGAAAGTTATATTGAGCCAATCATTTTTAGCTCTAAACTTATGCAGTCTGTGCTAATAACTGCTATACTGAAGCTGTCTTGATAGATACACAAGAGTCTTAATAGTGGTTATCTCTAGGAAATAGAATTTCTTTGGGGTCAGGCATAAGGACGAGAGAGATTTACTTTGTACTTTATACTTTTTGACAGTGTTTGAGGGGTTGTTTTTATTAATGTTGCTTAACAGTGATTACTTTATCACATAAAATAATTTTTAAAAATTGTTAAGAACAAAAATGTCTTGATTCTCCATACTATTCTCAGTTTTGGTTTATCACATATAACTCACAGAGTTGTTTAGCTGGACTGAATACTAGAAAAATGCTTAGTGTATCCTGTGTCTTATTTGCTGTAGCAACATTATTCTGTTGCTTATAAATGTGGTATTAGAAGTATAAGGGGATTTGGAAGTCATTTGATGAAACCTGTTCATTTTAGATGAGGCCTAGAAGGGGACATTGTTGTTATAATTACTTTATTGATATTTTACATTTTATAAATCACATAAACATAAAGGCTCTGATTTAATTAAATCTTCATAGTAATCCCATAAAATGGTTATTATCATAATCCCACTTGATATGTAAGGAATCTGAGTCTTCCAGAGATTCGGACTTGCCTAAGATCAGACTTATAGCACTAGTCTTTTGAATCTCAGTCTAGTGGTCCTTCTGTTAGTACTCTTTAAATTCTTGTATTATTAAGCTTTTAATACTAGTTCAAGAGGATTTTGTTGTACTGGGTTTTTTGTTAGTTTTGGGGGGGTTTTTGGAGACAGGGTCTGGCATCGTTGCCCAGATTGGCTGGAATGCAATGGCCCAATCATAGCTTACTATAACCTCAAACTCCTGGACTTAAGCAATCCTTCTGCCTCAGCCTCTCAAGTAGCTGGGACTACAGGTGCATTCCACCAAGCCTGGCTAATTTTTTTTATTTTTTGTACAGACAGAGTCTTGATGTGTTGCCCAGACTGGTCTTGAACTCATGGCCTCAGGCACTCCTCCTGCCTTGGCCTCCCAAAGTACTGGGATTACAGGCATGAGCCACTGTACCTGGCCCTCATTAGTTGTTGTTTTTTTTTTTAAACATTCTGTCGTTGACGCCTCATTGAACAAAAACTAGCAGTATCTGTTAATCAGTTGGGTATAGGGCAGTTATATCACACAGCTAGATTTCTGTCATCATTTTGTATGCCTAAAGGTGTTTAGATGAGGAGTTACTGTGATTTTAAATGGCTGTTTGTAATGCCAGCGGGTTAATTTTAAAGTATAGGGACGACTTCTGTAATGATGCACGTAAAACTCTATCCTCTCTTTCTCCTTTATTTTTTTTCCTAAAATTTAAATGTAATACAGTAGATAGTGGGATATTTATAAATGTTAAATATATTTAACATTTGTAATGTTGGTCATTTAGAAGCAACCTGAAAATCTGTTACATGAAGTAATTTTGTTTTGTTGAGAAAATGTTAAGATGGAGTGGGTCATTTAGCTAGTGAGGGAGCAAGCCAGTTGACCACCATCTGTATGTTTTTTTCTAGTCATTAATATATTTGTAGAAACTCATTTAAATCTCTGCAGGGTCACTTACATTTTAAATTAATAAATTATGCTTATTTTGTGTAAAATATAAGGTAGAGTGGTTTTCATAAATTTGAGCTCTCTTGGATACATGCTCGTTGTAAAAGAAAAAATAGAAAAATATAAACAAAACTCTCAAATCTTACCATCTGTGGATAACCACTGTTAATATTTTGGTGTCTTTTTGTAATATTTTTTCTTACATATATTTCTCATCTTATTGAGATGATAATGTATTTATAATCTTTTATCTTCTCTTCAACTAATAAAACATTTCCTTCAGTTACTAAGAAATGTTTATGGAGAATATTTTTAATGTATGCCTAATCCATTGTGTAACTATACCACAATTTAGTTTACCACTCTCCTCTGTTGTATATTTAGGTTTAAACATTTTTGCTAATAAAATTAGTGCTATGATGGGCATTCTGGTACAAAAGCTTGCTCTGTGTTTTTCGTTGTTTCATCTTGTGTTATATTCTTAGAAATGAAATTGCTGAGTCAATGATAGTGCGTACTTTTTAAGGTTCTTCATACATACTGCCAAATTGCTTTTTAGGAGTACTTTCTAAAATTTATTTTTCCTCTCTATTGTCAAGAACACTGTCATTCAGGACATTATGAATGGTAGTTATATTTGAAGTTTAAATTCAATTTATAATTTAACTCAACAGTAAACACTATTTTGTAAAATGAAGTATATGAGAAGACTATATCAAGAATAGGCTTAGATATTTATTTGAAATGGAAATGCACTGGGTTTCACCAATGGGTATTTCCTCTGTTCCCCTAGTCTCCAGAGTTGAAGCTCTTTGGCAGTCTCACAGGTCATGCTCAGTATACTTTGCTCCGGTGCCCCCTAGTGCTGGTCCTGTAGAAGCAGCCTTCAGTTTCTCTTTGTAGCAGAAAACATCCTTCTTCCTTCAGCTCCTTCTGGACATATACAAAGACATTTAAAGAGCCAGGTAAATAAGAGTTAGGGCTAAAATAATGCCCCCATTGCCTTCTTTGGCCTGGGGATCTGGAATTTATCCTCAATTTTTTTTCTCCTAGGAGGAGCTGTTCTGCTTTCTGTAGTCTTACATTTGTGCTACTCTTCGCCTTACCCTGCATGTTTCTATTCTAGTTTGCAGTAGGTAGGGCCTGGGGCAGACATTTCTGCCTTCTGGACCCTGTCCCTAATCCTAATACTTTAAGTCAAAGAAAAGTCAATGTTCCCTAGGTAGCTACAAGTCAAATTATTATTGAGGTGTTTAACTGTAAAATTTGTTCCTCCAACACCATCTTGAGTAACGGTTCTCCTCCACAAATTCTTTTGTGTTGACCTCCAAACATACTGAAGAAAGGAGAAGTAAAGATGAAGGTGGGAGAGATTGTGGCCAAGCCCCGTGGGGGAAACACATTTAACCTTGCCATTCTTCCCACAAACCTACATTCCTACAAATGTACTAGAAATAGGCTCACATGCGTAAAAATCTAC
Organism: Indri indri; assembly: GCA_004363605.1. NCBI lineage: Eukaryota > Metazoa > Chordata > Mammalia > Primates > Indriidae > Indri > Indri indri. Next base: position 46,549 of record RJWJ010008537.1, read on the forward strand.
AGGCTATTTTCTGTACCTCTTTCTTTCCTCTTCCCTATCCACTCTTCAGAGTAGCAGTGAACAACAAAGAGATAGGTCATGCAGGTCCTCACCCAGAATTCCTGTAATAACAAAATATAGATAGCACCTCTCCATTTGCAGAGTTAACTGCTTTGAGAGGAAGGGAGTGGGGCCAAGGGTTAGAAATGATAGTTATCCCTGTAGAAACAAATTTTTAATACCGTGTTACCATTTTATGTTACTTCTTTTCTTAGAGAATCTTTCCCCCTCCCCCTTTCATTTCTTGAGAATTTTATCCTCATTAACTATCTAGTTACTTCTAAGCCTTTCCTTTTGGTTGTTCCATGATTCCAGAGTTGTTCTTTAAAAGATGTGTTCCTGTTAATATTATGTCCAATCACAAGTGCTTGATTGACTGGTCTAGAAAAGTTAGGAGAGAAACATCCAGGTTTTATTTAATATCCATTTCTTATTCAGCTCTCTCAGTGTTCTTTTTTAAAAATCTGGAATACAGAAGTAGGTGACTGTTCGTACCAAATTCTGAATTCCATATTTTTATTCAACCCCAGCATTTAAAATCCTCTGGAAACTGGAAGTAAATATCTTCAACTTAGAAAAGAATTCTCAAGTTACAGTTTCAGCATTCCGTTAAGAATGCCATGTTGTGTTTGCAACCGTATTCCTTGGGCCTCCCATGTATAGGAGATTGCTTTCTGGTAGGGAATTCCCCTTGAAGGATAACAAGGCTTCCTCAGCTTCATAGGCCTTCACATGGATGCTGTTTTTACCTATGAAGAGACAAACTTTAAAGCACCTAGTTTACAAATTCCCAAACTCCTTAAGATATTTAATATTTCATGATCCAAGTAATGAGCCAGAACTGAAAAGATCTATTGATTCTATTCTAAATAACAATATTACAATGTAAAAATGTGTTTTAACTGAGCTTATCAGAGGCCTAAAGCAATATTAAAAATGTTCAGACAAAACATAACACTCACCACTTTCTAGTACAGAGATTGGAGATTTGTTCCACCAAAATTCATGATAAAAAGTTTACTTTCGGGCCGGGCGCGGTGGCTCACGCCTGTAATCCTAGCACTCTGGGAGGCCGAGGTGGGCGGATCGTTCTGAGCTCAGGAGTTCAAGACCAGCCTGAGCAAGAGCGAGACCCCGTCTCTACCAAAAATAGAAAAAAATTAATTGGACAGCTAAAAATATATAGAAAAAATTAGCCGGGCATGGTGGCACATGCCTGTGGTCCCAGCTACTCGGGAGGCTGAGACAGTAGGATTGCTCGAGCCCAGGAGTTTGAGGTTGCTGTGAGGTAGGCTGACGCCACGGTACTCGCCCCAGGCAAGAGAGTGAGACTCTGTCTCAAAAAAAAAAAAAAAAAGAAAAAGAAAAAAAAGTTTACTTTCCAGTCAGGCCATTTATTTGGATAAAAACAAAATAGGTAACTTGTCCTACTTAATATCTCCTGAGTGACATAGTAATGCATTTTCCTTCCTACAGTAGTAGGTTTTTTATTTCGAAACTGGTTTTTTTCCTAGGTGTTTGTTAAAGAACTTCTTGTTGATGACTCAATTTATCTATATAGGAAGCTCCCAGTTCTTCTGTTTCCGGCATTTTTTGTGTTAGAGCATGGTCTTTCAAGTTAAACCTGAGTTTGAATTTCGGCTCCACTTCTTAACCACCCGTGGCAAAATAAGCAAGTTACTTCACTTTGAGCTTCAGTTTCCTCATGTATAAAATGAGAATGACACTCACTGTTGGATAGGTTTGTTGAGAAGATTAAATTGAGAGAAGTGTTTCAGTTAACAATAAATGTTGTTTCGTTGGCATTAAATTTCAGTTCTAGTCTTTGCTTTCCTGTCCTCTCCCCCACCAAAACCAAGAGTCGATACTAAATGAACTATATTGTCTGAGGCTATGGGCGTACATAAACATGCTCAATAGCTAGTGTAGGTTTGGGAAACACATGGTAGATTTTGTCCTCCATCTAAATATTTGGGATAATTTGGGAATCAAGTCTCTCGCTTTGGTCCTAATAGTCACTACTTTTCCCCTGTTCCTCTGACTCCTTCTTTAGCTTCCTTCATCTTTGTACACTGCAGGAAAGAGAAATCAGAAGATCCTTTGGAACTACGGTAGGCAGCTTAAGGGTTCCTGGATCATAAGTGGATTAGCCTTTGAGGCAATGGCAGGAGTCAGCAGGTGGGGGATTCAGATGGCCAAGAACAGCTTCAACACTGATAACTAGGTATTACATTTGGGGTTTAAATATGCAATAGTCGTTTTATTGTATATTCACAAAAGTTGCACACTTTCCACCCCACCCCCCCGCTCCCTCCCAAGAAAGATACGAGTATCGATTACTTATACAAGAAAGCAGTTTCAGAGATGTAGCATAAAGTTTACCTCACCACAATGGTAGGATCTTTTCTGTCTTTTTTTTTTTGTCACTTGTCCCAAGTCAATGAATTGAGTTCTCTCAGTTTTATGTGTAATGTGGATAAATGACACTTCAGGTTAAAAATAATTTAATGAGCCTTGTTATGTATTAGTTACTTTGCTACGTACTAAGAAACATGACACAGTTTGTCTCCAAAGAGCTTTATAGCCCACTACAGGCTTAGCGAACTACAGTCCACAGGCCAAATCTGACCATACATCTGTTTTTATAAATAAAGTTTTATTAGAACACAGCCATGCTCATTCATTTATATACTGTCTCTGGCTGCTTTCATGCTACAATGGAAGAGTTAAGTAGTTGGGTTACAAATTATGGCTTGCAAAACCTAAAATATTTACTATCTGATCCTTAACACAAAAAGTTTTCTGACCCTTGGCCTAATAAAGTAACCCCTTGGTCTTGTTTACCAGACTTTGTCAGTTAGAAAACTCTATTTGCCTATTGTGGGTAAGCAGAAGTTTAGTTTTGTAACTGTTTTTCATCATGAAAATTAATTGCAAATTTGGCAGGCTTTATTTTCATATTCTGAGATCTTTGATCTGGTCTAGCTCTTTGTTTTACTCCTTTTTATTCCAAAAATGTATGTTTGTCAGATAATATTGAACTACTTTTATGTGTTTACTAGTTTTTCCATGGCTTCATTTTTTGGCTTAATATTTTATAGCTGTGGATAAAAGGACGACTAAATTTGGTCTTCCACTAGACACATAAAATTATGATACAAAATAAAAAGGGATCATCCATTTAAAACCTGTATGTATGCGTGTGTCTGGGAATTAACTCTTACCTTTCCTCACTGGCTGTAATCGTATCGAGATAGTTGGCTGTTGTGGGACAGTCTACATTTAAGATCTTTTCTTCTTCCTAAGATGTCAAATGTGAGCCCTTGTGGCTTTAGGAAAGTTTCTTTGTATATAATTTATATGATAAATTCACCATCTTAATTGTGCCTTCCTTATTTTGGGTTCTTTGTTACAGAGATCTTGCTGATCAGAGTGTAGTTTAAAAATGTCATCTTAGGCCGGGCGCGGTGGCTCATGCCTGTAATCCTAGCACTCTGGGAGGCCAAGGCGGGTGGATCGTTTGAGCTCAGGAGTTTGAAACCAGCCTGAGCAAGAGCGAGACCCCATCTCTACCAAAAATAGAAAGAAATTAATTGGACAGCTAAAAATATATAGAAAAAATTAGCCGGGCATGGTGGCGCATGCCTGTAGTCCCAGCTACTTGGGAGGCTGAGGCAGGAGGATCGCTTGAGCCCAGGAGTTTGAGGTTGCTATGAGCTAGGCTGATGCCACAGCACTCTAGCCAGGTAACAGAGTGAGACTCTGTCTCAAAAATATATATATATATCAATTCATTGAAAGAGATTTCTCCTCTTGTCTTTGTCAATAGATCGCTGATAAATTGAAACTATTTTAGCCCTTTTATATTTGGGCATAAGTAGGTTTCAGTCTTCTAATTCTTGGTTTCACTAGCTCTATCAGGAAGCAAAAAACCTTAGCCAGTGTAATGAAGCTACTTGCAAAATGGATACAAAACATAACAAGGATATCATGATTTAAATCTCAGTATGATCTTATTGCCTGACCCAACGAAATTCCTTTATACAGCTGCTCTAAGAAAAAGTGCTTTTGATGCCAAGTTGCTTTCTGAAAATAAAATAAAATATTGATTTCATTTAGGAAAAAAAAATTTGAAAGGAAGGACCAATATAAGTACCATATACAGTTTATATGGACTATGAGAAAGAAGAGAAAATAAGATAGTTTATTCTTCTTCTCTTCACTCTTTACCTTCAGTTCCCACCCCTATAATCCAGGTCTTTTCCTCTGGCTAGAAAGGGGATTTATTTAAGTAAAACTCCATTGTGTTTAAGTTTCTTAAAATCACAGTCTTTATAATCAGCGTATCTTGTTCTTGGATTATTCTGTTTCGATGCCTATTGGGTTTACATCATATATATGTATATATATGATATATATTTTTATATATATATGTATTTTTTAGTATTCCAAGTTTCACATTTCTTCCGTATTGCTGCCTATCTCTGCAAGTTCCCACATATTAATCTTGACGTATTAAACAGTCATTATAACAAAATGGTTAAGAGCATAGTCTGAAGGCAGACTGCTTTGGATAATTTACTCTGCCACTTCCTAGCTGTGTGTCTTTGGGCCTGGCACTTAACATCTCTGTTCCTGTTTCTTCATATGTAAAATGGGGGTGATAATATCAATACTTGTCAAAATTATGAGGACTGTTAATCTGTGAAATACAGATTAGTGCCTGCCACATAGTAAGTGCCAATAAATGTTAACTTTTATTATTATTGCATTCTGGCCCACAAAAAAATGAAACACTACATATAAAATGCTCTTATTTATTCAGTGTAAGTTAAGCATGTTTAATTTTTTTCATAATGAATTACAATTATAACAAGAGAGAGGTAAAGATATCCAGAATATGAGAAATGTTAGCAAAGTTTTTTCAAATTAAAAAACAACCAATGATTTATATTTTAAAGGAGTCCAAACTTAAATGTGCTATTTTGCTATTTAGAACAAGCTCTTGTTATTTGCCATGTTCAGAATCTTTTTGTATTTCTTTTTTCTTATTTTTTCTTTTCCTTTAGAATATCATCTACTGTTGTTCTTCAAGGGGCATTAAGAGTAAAGCCCACTCTAAGACTTGTTATCTTAATACTAGAGTTCTAAACAGGCAAATCCTGAACTTCTTTTAAAATCGTGATTTAACACCCTGAAAATTTGTAAAGATAGTTACTATAGAATAACCCAGTAATGGCAGCCTGCCTCAACTTGAACAAAATCACAGTCTTGGGAATCAAAATTCCAACTATATAAATCAAAAGAAATGTAGTAAAATGCCAACATCATGAAGGTGGGATAAATAAAAAGCACTGAGTTTTGAAATCCTCAAGAACCTAAATTCTGTTCCCAACTGTTCAAAAGGATATACTATATGAGATTAGCTAACTCTGTTAAGTATACAATATCTGTGCCCATTTACCTAAATTTATAATTCTCTCAGGGGAATGTATAACTAGTTACAATTAAATTAGCCTTCTTGGGCACTCAAATAATATTTAGGTTGCATCCAAATATAGGCCAAATTTTATTGCTAAAGAAGGCTTTGACTTCTGTTTCCTTGGTTGCTTCACATTTCCAGTTTCTTCTTAAAATACTACCACTAGTTAAGTCCATCACTAGATTGCTTTGTGATATTAAATTTACAATCCTTCAAATATATTGGAAAGTGATCATTTTACATAATACATATTTGCTTTATGATTGACCTTTAAAGGAATCTCTTGCCTCCAACTCCAAAGATAGCTGATTGCCCAGATGACTTCTTTACATACTAATCAAGAAATCTAAGGGACTAAAAGAGCATTAATACCTCCCTGCATCATCTTTTTAAAAACTCAATAATTACTTATTGTTTGATGGAATGGACACAGTTACCCCTAGGATTGTAGTATCATCCATTTTAAGTATACTGATATTTCATTCAGTAAATATTAACACATTGACTGACACACTAGGAAAAAAATTTTTTTTCCTTGGGGCCACAGTGTTTTATTACAAAAATAGAATAAAAACTTCTAAAACAAAATGATCCTTTCTAATTTAATGAAAAATTTGTTGTTTCTTATTGTTTTCTGTTTTTTTCTTTTTTTGTTGTTTTATTGTTTGTTATTATAGGGGTACAGATGTTTAGGTTACGTATGTTGCCCTTGCCCCCCCTTCCACCCAAGTCCCAGTTTCAAGTGTGTCCATCTCTCGGGTGGTGCGCATTGCACTCTTTGTGTATGCATATATCCGTCCCCTCCTCCCCCTCGCCCCTCCCCCTTCACCCCTGCCCGACATCCAATAGATGTTATTCTTATATGTACACTTATGTGTTGTTCAGTTAATACCAATTTGATGGTGAGTACATGTGGTGCTTGTTTTTCCATTCTTGGGATACTTCACTTAGTAGAATGCGTTCCAGCTCTATCCAGGAGTATACAAGAGGTGCTATATCACCATTGTTTCTTAAAGCTGAATAGTAC
>RJWJ010008538.1:0-53114 GCA_004363605.1 Indri indri
CCTGCAGTGTGCACACTCCTTGTATCTTCGTTCACTCGCAGACAATTCCTGCTTCAAAATTCTGCTTGGTAAGTGATTAAATAGTGACAAAACACGCAGCCTTGTAGTACCATCTTGGGGAAAATTTGTATTACATATCAAAAATTTTTAAAGATGTTCCTACCTTTTGTCTCCGTAAATTCATCTCTGAGAAGTCAGGCTTGAGAAATAACCTAATACATGAAATATTCTTTAGCCCCAGAGATGTCCATCACAGTGTTATTTATAATGAAACGTGTTCTTGAGAACAAGAGAACAATCAAGTCAATTATTCACTATTCGCTGGAATGTGATGAATAGAAAAGTGATGTGGCAATGTTATGCCTGCTGTAAGTTTAAGTGACAGAAACAAACGGGAGACAAATTCTTATACGTTTTATTATTTTGATTGTTAAATATGTGCAAAAAAGCTGAAGGAAAAAGCACACAGCACATCAATGTGATCGGGATCGGGCACTGGGATTACAGAAAGAGGTTTTTTTCTTCTATTGAGAAAAATTCTGTAGTGGGGAGTGGTGGTTAGGACCCCAGGGGCTAGAGTCAGACTGCCTGTTCTTGTCTCTCTGTGACTCAGTTTCCTTATCTAGAAAATGCACGTCATAATGCCCAGGTCGGAGAGCTTTTGTGGGGATTAAATGAGTTTAGAGTATTGCCCATAGAATAGTGTTTGGCAACAAGTAATTACCTAACAAATATTAATTATTATCATTGCATATCTACATGGCTCTGCCACTGAATTCCTTGAGAGTCAGAATGTATCTGATTTTGTTTACCACCTTAGTTCCATACACATAGAAGGACTGCAAGAAATATTGTTGCTGAATCACTGAGTTAAGTAGCCTGGAAAGAATCTAAGGTTCTCCAGAAACCAAACGGGTACCTAAGACCTCTCCCTAGGAAGATGGGGACCTGAGCCGAGGCCCTGGGGATTGGAGGTCATTGGCAAGCCAGCAGCAGGCAGAGGCAGAATCCTGGGCTTGCAGACTGGACAAAGTGTGCAGCACGCTGCCGCCCTTGCATAGTGGTTCCTCAGTCTTTCCCCGCTCCAGGTGAGAAACCAGGAGTTTTAGCTGTGATCATCTGAGATGTGACTGTGACTCTTGCTGCCCCAGGAACAAGGGGCAATTTATGGCTCTTTTGTGAAAGGGAGTTTAAGTGGGAGAAAAAGACAAGTTCATCAAAGGTTGGGGGACCTGGTCACTGGTGCAATTTCTAAAATAAATGTCCTGCCTGTGTCTCAGTTTCCTTATCAGTAATATCCCAGCCTTCAGCTGGTGGTCCCCAGCTCCTCCTGATACATTTCTGTGGGATCATTTTGATTTGGGATCATTTCGAAACATCTTGTTCCCCTCCCCACCCCCTGCCCCCACAAGTCTGTGCTCTGCAATATAAATTTCATGCTCTGAGAAAACAGGCTCTGTGAAGCCAACTTCAAAGCATGGCGATGCAGGCTCCTTGCAGAAGTGCTGGGAGCAACAATGGGCTGGAAGCAGATCTGGGTTGGGGCTGCCCGGCGGGCACTCTTTGACCTGGCAACTACTGTGTTCAAAGTCATTGCTGCAGCCTCCGTGTAACAATGCATTTGGCAACCCAGCAAGGTTGGCTTTCACAGCAAAGTTGTTCTTGCCAGCAGTGCCAGGCTTCGGATGCTGGGTATAAAAGCTTCAAATGACACTAAATAAAAATAATAAAAACTTTTTTCTTTTTTTTATTAAGAAAATAAATATAGTATGACCACATCAAAGGAAACATTTACATAAAAAGTAAACATCTTCCTGTAATCCCACCCCCCTTACCTGTCACTGTGATTTTTGGATGCTTTTACTTTTGGGCTTTGGGTGTTTCTGTTTTCTTTTTTATTTAATATCATTGTAATCAATACATAAAAGTTTGCCTCTCTGTTGCTTGTTTTACTGAACATTATAATAGGCATAAAGTCTATCATCTTTTTACCTATTGTTTTAATGGGTATACAGCATTTCCTAACGGCAATGTACCATAACAAGTTGGAACATTTTTCTGGTTTCGGAGGACCACGTGCTATTATAAATAACAATGTAAATGAATATCCCTGGAATATAACATGTTTCACTGGGTCAGAATTTTTGACTTTTTTTGGCTTTGTTTGGCATTTTGGTAATGCTACCTTTATTAATTAATTTGTTTGTTTGTTTGTTTCTTTCTTTTCCAAAATAAGACTCCTGCTAAATGTATTGCCTCTAGATGTGTGCGAGACTGTAGTTTTCAGTTAAGGTGATTTTTTTCCTCCCAATATTTTCTTATGAACATTTTCAAACACACAGAGCAGTTGAAAGAATTTGATAATGCAGGTGCATATGCCAATTTGGGGTGACTTTTAAGCACAAACAGATCTTTGAAATGCTGAGCAGAAAACTAGTAGAGAAAAGTGTGTCATCTTTCAGCTAGTGCTTCTTGGACATAATAATCATGGCAATTTATTATTATAATGTTTTATAGCCTAAGGAATTTTTCACAATGTCATCAGGTTTATTTTCTTCCTTGATCCTAATTCTCAAGTTATAGATAAGGCAGGAGTTATCATATATCATTTGTGTATTTATAGGTGATAAAACAATGAATAGAGAGGTTAGGGGGCTTGTGTAAGGCCACACAGCAAGAGAGGTGGCACTGCTATCATAGTGCTGAGCTCTCAGCTGAGCCATACTTTTCTAGAAATGTCTCCCCTTTTCCTTTCTCCTTAACAAATTCCACTGTCCTATGGGAAACCCTGAGCATGCATCACCACAGTCCAGGGGGCCCTTCCAAGTCCCTGATGCTGTGCGTTTGTGACTTGGCACCTTTGCAGGACAGGAGGGCAGGAGCAGGCGTCATAGGTAGCCCAGTGACCGTACATGCCAACCCGAGCATTAAAGACTAGCTACAAAAGGAGTTCAAAATCTCCACCCAATTCCAACACTTTTATAAAGACACAATTTATCTGGCAAAGTAGGACTAACTTGGACAGCAAATAGACTCAGAAAGTAGTTGTATGCATGCGTTGGGTTATTTTCCTGGAGAGAAGAACCTGGGAAGAATCCATATGATGTCTGAACCACAATTCTGGAAGTTCTGGAGGGCAAGCGGTTTACCCTGGAAAAGGACCCCCCCAACACCATCCTCCCCAAGTCTCATGCCTGGGACCAGCAAAGGCCAAAGACCTTGCCCATGGCTCAAATGTGAATTTTCACCATTAATGGTGGTTTCTCCAGAACAGCTCAGTGCTCAAGATTTATATTTCCCTCTCTGGGGATGCAGATTTCAACACAACCAGTTCTCAGGAACACAACCAGAGGTGGGACCGCATGCCCTCTTCTGACATAGCAAAGCACCCCAGGACTCACAGGCTGCGCTTCCTGAACTTGCTTTTCTTTGTTCCTCCATAAGGGCAAGTAAACTGCTCTAATAACCGACCCATTTAATACACCCTGAAAGCCCATCGCCTGCAGAGGCCTTGTCATTCCATTCTATGGATGACGAAACTGAATCTCGAAACCATTCAGTAAGATGACCACGGCAACTGTGCAGCCCTTTCTTTTTTAACCAGACCGCGGTTCCCCCTTGCGTGCAAGGACAGGCTGTGCTTATGCAGTCCGGCACTCCTCCAGCCTGCTTTCAACTGGGGACTCTGGAGCCACTCTTGTTTTGCGTGGACAGAGCTGTCCTGGTTGCAGGAATCCTTTGCTGGTGTGGAAACACATTCCAGACCCTCTGGGTCTGTGCAGAGGGTCCGCCCGGCGAGTGAGCTCCCCAAGATGGCTGTGCACGGGGGCTCGGGGCTTCAGAGATGGCTTCTTCAACCGGACAGCTTTTTCTTCAGAAAGATGCCTTCTGCTCTCTGCATATTCCACAGTAGCCAACCTCAGGGCTTTTCCTTCCTTTTTTTTTTTTTCCTCAGCCTCCAGAAGAGCAGCTGTTTAACATGAAGAATAAAGGGCAAGTGCTGGAAAACCACCGGGGAGGCCATCTGCTTGTACTTGCTCTTTGGAAAAATCAATGAATTTGATTTTTGGACAGTCAGTTCCTTAAGCCTGAAAATATTCATTGGAACACCGTGGGTGAACGAAGTCCACCTTTCCAGCCCTCATTGATTTCTCTGAGGTTGGTCAGATGTTCTCACAATTTCCCCACAACAGGCCGGGGGAAGTCGGGTGGAGAGAATAGCACTCGGGGCTTGGATGAGCTAGGATACTACTGCAAAACGGACAGTTATGCTAAGCAGAGGATTTATGTGGTTATTTTTAAAAATTTTTTTTAGGGAAACATGACTCTTCTCAGAAACAAATACAAATCCTGTAACGCACCCATTAGGCCAGTGGAAATTCAGTGGAGATGCCCTCGTAATTTGGAACGTCATAACTGGTAACTTACTATCTTGTCCCAAGATAAAGGATGGACAAGCTGGATGTATGGATGGGTCATAAAATAAATATGTAAAATATTATGGATTAATAAAAAAAAATCCATTGCCAAGTTGGCTCCTTCTGGGGCAGGCGGGCTGGGAACCACAGCAGAGTCTGACGGATGAGAGGCCCCCAGGGAGTGGGCGTGGAACGCTGGAGACCGGAAAGGCCTGTCCACACAGCACGAGTCTTGCAGGCCCACAAAAGTCCAGCGCCTGTCCAGAGAGTTGGGTGCGATTTCACTCCTCGTGGCCAAGAATCCGGGCTCCCCGAATGCCGGTCTAGCTTTCTTTGTCCTGTGACTAACTAAGCTCTTTCCTTCATCTAGTAGCTTCAATTTAATTTTCATCATGTCATTATTTCTGTGGCCCAGACATGCCAATAGGACATCAAAACTATTTTGGTAAGAACTTTACTTCATCACTTAGGATTACGGCAAATTACACGCAAGCTTTCCTTCCCCCAGGGTTCTCTGGCAGAAGGGAATAAAACCGCATGATCCAAGGCAAGGGGGAAGGGAACTCACTTTTATTGCATTTCCCCTAAATCCAGGTGCTTTACATAGATTATCTCAGATAAATTAATCCCAGGCAACAACCCTATAAGGATTGTTATTTAACAGACAAAGAAAGGGAGACTTAGGGAGGTTGAAAAAGTTACCCAAGACCTCAAGACCAGAGCTGAAAAGCAGGCAGATGTGGGGCCAAAGTCCAGAATCTTTCCACTTACAAAGCACCAGCTCTAAAACAGAATACCAAGGACGCTAAGATGAGTGTCCCCAGTGCCTCCAGATGATTGGGGAAAAGAGCGATCCTTGCAAGCTCGTGTCTTGTGGCCAGGAAGAGGTGTGCATGGCAGGGCCAGGGAACCCAGACCGCAGCCTGAGGACAGGAGATCCTCAGCCACCGAGGGCCAAGCCTCCTTCTCCAGATTGCAGGCCTGCCCTTGTTCTGTGGGAAATGACGGCCTGCCGGTGGGCACAACACCAGAGGATGTTCCCACTCCTAATGGTGGCCCTCACCTAGCTATCAAGGCATGCAGAGCTGAATGTCATCTCCAGCCTGCTTCAGGGAACGGCCAGATGGCATTCGGGCCAATTCTGTGCCTCTGGCTGACTAATATCTCCAGGTACAAGAGTAAACACAGAGCTTGGGGACACCATATGTCCCTGACTCATATAACTTACCGGAATCACCACCATTCTATGTGGTATATGCTTTCCTGGGCCGAGGTGGGAGGTGTGTCAACGTAGTAGAGGACACTTGTCTTAAAATACAAGACAGAGTGATGCAAAGCATAATGAGGGAGTGTGAATCTGGTAGTCACATCCTAAATGGCATTATTTTTTAAAATGTGCTCTGTTTTGCTAGACAGTGTTCAATGTTCTTCACTCCCTCCCAGTGTCCGGCACAGAGCTGGCCGCTGTGGGCCCTCAGGGACTGTGAGGTGAGTTGGGCTACGTTCATCATCCATTTTCTTTGTTTTACACTCTGGAGTTTCACCCTAAGTTGAAAATGAAGCCGACCCTAGTTTGGTTTAAAGGACCTCCTGTTGACATTGGGAAGTGGCATCGCAATCAGAGGCCTGTCTCTTCTGCCCCCTCCAGAGCTCACTGGCGGGAGGACGGAGAGGCGAAGGTGCGGTGAGGGAGGCAGAGTCAGCTGCTCAGGGCTGAGCACACCTGCGTGCTCCTGAGTGCTCACTGGGAAGACGGTGGCTCATGAAGCTTCCAGCACCTCTGCTCCTTAGTTGACGAGAGAAATGGGAGGGTGGGTTAGTGGAGTCCAGAGTCCCAAGGTGTAGAATCACAGAAGTATTGTGCCGAGAAGCTAAACCTGTCCAATTCATTCCCTTCCCAGGTGCAGTGACCGAGGCACAGAGGGGTGAAGTAACCCACTTAGGGCCGGACACTTGTGAGAGGTCCAAGTAGGACTAGAGTTCAGGGCCTCTCAAAGGTCCAGAGCTTTTCTAGGAAGACATAATCCAATGGGGCCTCTAGCATTTCTGAGTCACTCTGAGCCACATGCCACGGGACCCCACGAGTGGACTGTCTGCCTTTCACACTGCAGGCCTGAGGTCATCACCTACGCTGTGCCACCAGAGCCTGAGGGAGGTTAACGATGATCCAGAGATGAAACAGTAGTGAGAGACATTCTAGACCAAATCTCTGTTACTTTCAAGAGCTTTTGGTATTGATGGCAGTTTCCCATTTCCTATCCCATCCGACCTTGACAAATCTGTGAGGTGAGTCTTATCACCACAACACAGATAAGGGAACCACGGTCTTGAAAGGCCGAATGACCCACCCAAGGGCACACTGCTAATTGTATAAAGATGGAATTAGAACTTAGCCCAGCATCTAAGGTGTTTTCAAGGCTCTACTTGTAGTCTTGAGAAGATTGTTCTCAGACATATGGGCTCTTATGGACAGACTGAGAATTTAATGTGCTTGCTTAAAATACTTGGAAAATGTCCTGTTCAAGGGCAGCAGTCGATAGGTGGGGCTGGACAGAAATGGCCCAAAGGACAATACAGCAGTGCTTATCCCCGCTCAATTCTCCGTCTCCAAACCCTGACCCACTGGCCCCTGCTAGGAAGGACACGGGATTTTTCTCAACTTTCTTTATCTTTTGTTTTTTTCTATAATTCAGTCTCTGGAGCTTTTCTTCTGAAGCAAAAATTCCAACTCGACTTCAGGAATGTTCCTAACTCTGGTCCATAACAGAATTTATTCTTTACTCTTTAGAAAGCTGGACCTCATCGCTGGAACACCAGCCTGTTTAATAGATTGCAGTTGCTTTTAAGAAAGAAAATCTTAGAAAAACAATCCTCTCAGAAAAGGATGGAATAAAATCACAAGGTTTCTTGTCCATCAGAGTGGAATTTTATTCAGGGAGAAGAGCTGACCCTGAGTTCAATTCAGCCTCACTGAGCTTGCTGCTGCTGGGGACAGGCAGAGGGGCACAGACTAGTTACTATTAACCACAGGGGTGTCTGTGCTGCAAGGGATTTTTGGAAAATAAACCATTTTGAAAGGCTTATGCTAATATTCCCCAAACATGGTAGAGTCCTCAAGTTACTGTCATCTGTTTGACTTCTCACTGGACCTTCATATCTGAATAGTCTTCTGCCTGTGGCAGCATCTCCACGTGCAGATCCGTCTCAACAGGCACCTTTTAGCTGCAGCTCTCGGTGCCCCTCACACAGCGCTCGGCACTTGCCTCTCCATTCACTCACACCCCACATGGGCTTCCTCCCTGAAGCACCTGCCTTTCTGCCTGCATCAGAGAAAGTCAGCCGTCAGTGCTGCCCTGGATGGAGGATAAATACCCCAGCTCCCTCTCCCCTGGTGGAGGACACCAGCTCCCTCTCCCCTGGCGGAGGAGCACTGAGGCAGCGTCTTGGCATCTCTCCAGGCCCCCAAGCAGGACTGGGCCCCAGCGGCCATGGGAGTCACCTATGCAATCCTGTGGTCGTGCCTTTCCTCCTTTACTTGTGTCTTCCCATCCTCACAATGTTTCCCAAGGTCACCTACCAAACAAGCTTCTCACAAGTGAATTCTGATTTCAGAGTCACCTTTTGGGGGGATCCGAACTGAGATATAGCTCAAACTCAGCATGCTTAAAGCACATTTCTCTCCCTCCTATTTTCCCATCTCAGTTAATGACAACATCCCTGACAGCTCCCAAATCAGAAACCAGAAGAATCATTTTTTATTCTTCTTCTTCCACATTGGAAAACCCATCATCTTTCAACTGGTCACCAATTTCTATGAATTATACCTCAAAAATCACCTCTCTCTGATTAATTCTTCCCTCACTCCCAATTCTCTTAGTTAAAACTTTCAATGAAATGCTGGACAATTTTAGTAGCTTCCTAACTCTTTTATCTCCTTCATCTATTCATAATTTACCCTCTCGCAGGGTAAATTCTTGATAGAGAATATTCTTGATAGAGCCACATGACTTATCCTTCAAAAACACATATTGCCCGGCTAACACCTTCTTTTATGTATTTATTTATTTATTTTTCAGAATATTACAGGGATACAAATGTTTTGGTTACATAAACTGCTTTTGTACAGTGTGAGTCAAAGTTATACGTGTGCCCATCCCCCAGATAGTGTGCATTGGACCTGTTAGGTGTGAATTTACCCATCCCCTCCTCCCCTCTCCCTCTGGCTTGATTTCTGATGAATCTTATTTCCATATGTGCACATGAGTCTTGATCGATCAGTTTCAATTTAATGGTGAGTACATAAGGTGTCTGCTTTTCCATTCTTGTGATACTTCATCTAGAAGAATGGTCTCCACTTCCCTCCAGGTTAATACAAGAGGTATTAGTTCACCATTGTTTTTCATGGCTGAATAGTGCTCCATGGTATACATATACCACATTTTATTAATCCACTCATGTGTCGATGGACACTTGGGCTGCTTTCACATCTTTGCAATTGTGAATTGTGCTGCTATAAACATTCAAGTGCAGGCTAGTACAACCTCTATGGAAAGGAGTATGGAGATACCTCAAAGAACTAAAAGTAGAACTACCATTTGATCCAGCAATCCCACTACTAGGTATTTACCCAAAGGGAAAAAAAAACATTCTGTAAAAGAGATACCTGCCCAAAACCTTCTGATGGCTCACAGCTGCCTCCACGAGAGGGTCCGGGCTGCGTGGCTCAGCACGTCCTCGTGAGTGGGCCCCTGCTTTAACTCCCGCCCTAAGCTGGGCCTCCTCCCACCAGCAACCCACCATCCGCTCTCTACTTGCAAGTCCCCAAATAACCCCACCGCCTTTGTCAACACTGGGCTTTGCACATGCTGTTTCTTGATCTTAGAATGCCTTTCACTTGTTTTTTGGTCTGACGAATTTGTAATATCACCAGATAACCTAACTGAAACCTCCCTTGCCTGCCCCTAGCAAGACGTTAGAGTGATCATTCTCTCTGTCCCTACACACAGGTAGGTGGATGCAGTATATCCTCACACTCATGTGTCTTTCTTTGCTGTGAACTCCTTCAGTGCAGGGAACATTTCTTACAGTACAAATTTCTGTATTTCCCATCTAAATACTGCCTGGAGGCCGCGTGCAGTGGCTCACGCCTGTAAAACTAGCACTCTGGGAGGCCAAGGTAGGCGGATCATTTGAGCTCAGGAGTTTGAGACCAGCTTGAGAAAGAGCAAGACCCCATGTCTACTAAAAATAGAAAGAAATTAGCTGGGCAACCAAAAACATATAGAAAAAATCAGCCGGGCATGGTGACACATGCCTGTGGTCCTAGCTACTTGGAAGGCTGAGGCAGAAGGATTACTTGAGTCCAGGAGTTCGAGGTTGCTGTGAGCTAGGCTGATGCCATGGCACTCTGGCCCGGGCAACACAGTAAGACTCTGTCTCTAGAAAAAAAAAAAATACTTCCTGGCACAAGAAGTGGGTGCTCAATATCTACATCCTCCCAGGTCCTTCAGCCCAAAGCTGGGAGTCATCCCAGACCCTTCCCTTGTTTTTCACCCATGTATGCAATCCATGAATCCATCCTGTTAGTTCTCTCTCGAAGCTACACCTAGGATCCTGTCACTTTTTAACACTCCCATGTTACTGACAAGATCCACCCTTACCTCCTGGATAGCTGCAGGGTCCTCCTGCTGGTTTCCTCGTTTTCATCCTGCCAAACTACAGTCTATTTTCAGCAAATCTGGTAGTCATCTTTTGAAGATGTACAGTGGTTTAAGCCACACCCACCCTAACACTCCCCAGTTTCATCACCCCTTCACTGAAATTAATTGAGAAGTCCTGCATGCTCAGCCCCACTGCCCCACAGAGGTCACCTACCCCTCTCTCCCTTGCTCACTGGCTCCATCCCCACCAACCTCAACTCACTTAGAATGCTCTCCTCCATGTCATGCTCCAACATCACTTTCTTAATGAAAACACCAAATTTACAATGGTGATCCACCTGCCCACACCTCCCTCATCCCCTGCTTTATTTATTTTTTTCTCGATAGCACTCATTGGCTTTGAGCATACTCTAAATTCGCTTATTTCCTATTATTACTTATTGGCTGCCTCTGCATCTGAACTAGATATCAAAATTGGAACAAGCAACGGCAGGTGCAAAGGAAGTAGAGGTGCAAATTATGAGTTAAGTTTTAAGTCATCAAGTTTAGCTGTAGGACTAGAGAGAAGCCAAGGGTAGTCAAGAGGAGCCCTGTTATCATTAAGTCACTGGCATGACTGGGGTGGATGAGCCTGGAACAATATTGATTGTTAGCAAGAAGTTTGTAATAATATTGCTACTTATAGCTGCTATGCATATGTTTGGATTTATAAATATTGGGTTGTCTTCATCAGTAAATGAATAAATGTTGTAAATCATTGCTCTAAAATAGCATTAATGATAGTTGCTAATGATTAACATATCAGAATTCATATCCCTAAGTAATGCATTCAGAGCAGTCCCTGTGAAGCTATTAATATAAATGTTGCTTGCTGCAGGGCTATATGCTGGCCCACTTCCTGCTGCATTCTGCACACTCGTCCTGGGCTAGATTGCCCTCTTTCATAAATTCACCATCATCTATAGGCCAAACACTCAGAAGGCTACATCAGCCCTGTTTTCTCTCTCCTGAACTCCAAAAACAGATGCAGACCATGTTGCCTACTCCCCACTGGATAAGTCTACTTAGACGTCTCATGTGTTTACACACACACACACACACACACACACACACACACACACACGTGCTCTTTCTCCAGCCTTACCCAACTCAGAAAATGGCAGCCATCCACCAGGTGCTAACACAGAAACCCAAGAGTCATCCTTGATTCTCTCTCCCGCCTTACCCCCGACATGCCATCAACTATCAAGTCCCATCCAATTTCCACTTAGGCATTTCTCAAATCCATCTACTCTCTAACCCGACTATCAACACCTGATTTATCCTACCATCTCTCTTCCCACAAAGCTATCTTCCACACTACAGGCAAAATATTTTCAAAATGCAAATATGATCAGTTACTTCACTGTGAAAAACCCCTCAATGGCTCCGCATTACCCCGAACGTTCTTCAGTCCCTCCAACACGCCGCAGTTGCCCTAGACTCAGGTCTACGTGTGTGCTGTTCCCTCTACCCGGAATGCTGTCTCTTCTGTCTCCCACCTGTCTGTGTCCCCTTTTACCTCCACAACATCGCCAGACTAGCTGACACTCTTCCCGATGGTCTCAGATGAAACTTTGTTCTGGGTGGCTTCTCATAACTTCCCAGAGCAGGTTTGTTCTCCAGACATCTGCTTCCATGGCACCCTGTCCTCTTTCCCTTTGGTAACTCATGCCCCAGTGAGTTTGGTAACTCATTAGATTTAGTGCATTCCCTACAGACCATAAACTACATGATGGCAAGATTCTGCCTGTTTCCTTAAAAATTCACTCAACACCTATTTATTAAGCAAGCATCTGCTGTGCGCCAAGCGGCGTTACTAACTTGCTCACTGCTGTATCCCTGAAACCTAAGAGAGTGCCTGACACTGGGGAGTGCTGAATAAATTGTTTTGAAAGAATGAATAAATGAACGAATAAGGTTATATGCTTATGCCAAAGATGCACAGGACATTTGCAAAGTCTTATTCTCGAAAGAACATTTGAACTTTGGACATGGCTGTTTCCAAAAATTACTTAGAGCTGAAGTTTGTGAATTAGACGGGATCATGTTGGTTTTGGACAAAAACAAAGAGTGATCCTAAATCAATGCAAACAGTTTTTCTCTGTGGTTCATCAACTGGCTCTGGAGATAGTTACAGAGAAGAATCAATCCATAGATTGATAGAGAAGCAAAAGCTGCTACTTTGCGGGGGGGCTTTTGTGAAATTATTGATGTCAGCATCATCTTGGTGTTTGTGATGGTGAGGAAAGACAAAAAGAGGAAGAGGGTTGAAATCCCCCCAAAGGAGGTGTGTACACCCACTCAAAATGCCAGTGGGCAGCCTGACATCAAAAGAAGAGTTGGGGCAAAATGTTTAAAGCAGGCATAACGGTACAAAAGATGCAGTGGTTTGGGGGGCTTAGTAAAAAGCAAACATCCCTCTGCTCTTCAGAAGGCTGTAGGGAGACTGTGTTATCACGCACGATAACACAGACGGCTTGTGTTATGTCATATGATGACACTGAGATATAAATTAAAAGTGGCAGAATATTTAATGATCTCTTTAAGAAGATATTAAAAGATATTGTTATGTTTTAAGTGCTAATCTGTGTTAGAAATGTTAAATAGAATTTATTCTCAAACTTTCATTTAATTATGCATGTCTCCTGAAGTCAGATATTAAAAATCAAACAGAAGTGTGTTAACCATTTCAGAAATCTTTTTGTTCCAAATGGCATTTCAAAAGGCAACTTCAGTGACTGCAAAATTTACTTCTTTAGATTATCTCATTCTCCAAGGACACCAAATAAATAAGATGTCCCTGCACCTTAGGTCTCTGCACTCATTCCAATGTCACACCTGTTTGCTTTCCATGAGCCGCAACGTCCCCTCATAACACAAGCTCAGTGTTTACCTCCTATGTGGTTTTTTAGCCAAATTTGCAAATCACTGCACAGTTCCTGAGGAAACTCAAGATAGCATTAGCGATGAGAAACTGCAGTGGTTGTTTATTGTTTAAAAAGTCTAACACTCTAACTTGTCTTTCTTAAGTTCTTTGGAAAAAGCCTATAATGTTCTTTCTAAATCCTCCGGCATCTAATTCAGCACTCTGCTCACTGCGGACACTCAATAAATATTTTATGGTGAACTCCAATGTCTGTTAGGATCATCCTAAATTCTAAAGTAACTTGAGATTTCCTCACTTACCCAGACACCAGCTTCTGCAGAACTGGCGATTGAGAGCAGGTGATCAAAAGTCTCTCTGAACCACTGCTTCTGCTTGTGAATGGGTATGTCTGCAATCACGGAGCAAAGCAAAGTGGAACAGAAAGGAAAATGATGATAATGACAGTGCTTCAGATAAGCTCCTTCCTAGGAATGGGAAAAACAAGGAGGCAGGCAGGAACATTCGTATAAAGTACCACAGTGTGGAGGATCCATCAGCAGCCAGAGTGCTGCATATTGACACACGCCATCCGTGTCTGCTCATGTAATGATTAATTGACAGATGGGAAACAGGCCAATCGCAGAAAAACCTAACATGTGAGCCAGCTGGAAGGTGGTTTTTGGCACTAGGTATATTCCAGAGTTCGTCAGAGGGTCCGTAACCAAGCTGAGCAGAGGTTAGTTTACAGCTGAGAGATCTGGCTGGCCACGCAGTTGAGGTGATAGGACAAAGGACACAGAGCCTCTTTCCTGGGGGCTGAAATGCAGTGGGTGACAAGCGCAGGTCTAGGGGCCCAGGTCAGCCAGGGAAGAGAGCAGATTGCATGTAGATGAGAAGCCCAGGGAGCCCCCGCTCCAAGGAACAGGGCCTGCATTGTGGGGGCAGGCCTCTGGAGAAGAGTCCCCTGCAGGCCAGATTTCCCTGCCAGGGCGGTCGTTACCCTCCACACCATGGACTCAGGGACCAGCTGAGAGTAGCATTCCTGAGGCCAGCGGGCGCGTGTGGGAGCCACGCCATCCCCCGGGCATCCCTGCCAGAGCACAGGGGTTTGGACCTGGGCACAGTTTATGGAAGGGTGCCAGGCCTCTCAGGGAGGAATCAAGAGGCGGGGTTTAAGCCCCAAAATAATAGTGTCCAGTGCAGGCCCAGAGAGCAGGCATAACTCAAAGTCAAAGACAAATCCAACTGTGGGTGAACTATGTGGCCATCTGATTCCTGTGGAAGGATCGTGAGAGAGACCCTTGGAAACATCCTGCTCCCCACACAAAGCCCCCAGGTCAGTGAGGGCACTTTAGAGTTTTAAAACAATTCGCTTGCTGTAGAGCCAATAAATGCTTCTTAGTATTGGATCTGTGCTGTTGTCTTTAAACATGTGCCCATGTGAACTCAAAGCCATAGTCCAAAATTGCAAGGCTGCTGGTCTAGAAAGAAGGAAAAAACAAACAATATTCTGCAGAGAAAACTAAATTAGACCTCGTGTGGATCATATCCCAATGATCCGTGCAGCGTGCCGGGCTGTATTGAAACACGTCCCTCTGCTCCCACCCCAAGCCTTAAAGACAAAACAGTGACTGAGACTCACATGCTGCAGAGGTCATCCCCAAAGGACAGACAATTCTTGTTCAACAGTGGGTCAAGCAAGCCTGGCGAAATAATTCATGTTCAAGTGCTGATAAAACAAAACTGTAATTAGACTGGTGGAAATAATAGCAAATTCCGATATAGCACTTACCATGTGCCAGGCTCTGTTCTAAATCCTTTACATATATTAACTCGTTTAATCACCACAGCAACCTTATGGGACAGGCATGGTCCCCACAAGGTATTGACATTTATGAGTACAGGAGATATTTACTAGTGGGGTTGGTGTGAATAGGGTCTAGGAGAGAAGTCCAAAGAGAAGACGGAAGATGAAAGATAGAAATGATCATGCAT
Source organism: Indri indri (assembly GCA_004363605.1). NCBI lineage: Eukaryota > Metazoa > Chordata > Mammalia > Primates > Indriidae > Indri > Indri indri. The sequence goes on from RJWJ010008538.1 coordinate 14,982, forward strand.
TTGTGTCTGCACTGAGCTCAATAGAACTTTATTTCTTAAGAATACAGAAAAAATAAACCAAAAAAGCCAACTTTATTTGCTAAAGCTGGCAGTCAGTCTCTGGGTGCTAGTTCCCCAGTTTGATTGTTGTAATACCACATAGCATACTATTCATCCTGACTTGAAGTTTCTGGCACCTTTGATGTCGTTTTATCTCTATTGTGTGTCTTGTCCCCACTTTGCTATTGGGTCATGTTTAATCCTCTCTTCTAGACCCTGGACCCCTGGGCTTTTGCACCCAAGCCCAGTGCCTCACTTGTCCCAGCCTCGTCCCTGAGTTGCTAAAATTAGCGAAGCACCCTGGGTGGTGGAGGGGCATGGGTAGGCACCTTCTCACATCTGCCTTCCTAGTGTGGGCATCTGGGCCAGGATACCTTGAAACACTCCAGAATCCCCTCTTCCCCAGCCAGGGAACACCCTCTGCCACAGTGACCCCAGGAGTCAGGGCCAAGGAGGGGCCTGGGGGCAGGTTTTCTTCTCATTCTTACACACAGCAGGGAAAGTCAGGATGCTCCTTTGATATGGAGAGTTTCAGGAGAACATCATGGCTATCTGGGTCTTGATGTCTGAAGATCTGGAATATCAACTCTTCTTGGTCAAACTGACCTCTCTCTTTGTATAAAATGATAAGAAAGGGTACCTGTGTTCACAAACAACTGAGGGAACATTTTTTCTTGTGAGCAAACACGGCAGGATGGGGCCCAAGGACTGGCCATGAAATGCATAGATGCCCTTCCCAGTGAGGCTGCAGGAACTGTGTCTCTCATGGCCTTCCAGGATCCCTGAGCCCCAGAGGTGGGTCCCCTCATGAAACCCAAATGCACCAACGCACCAATGATTCTTGCCCTGAGCTTTATCTGGGCTTCCTCTAAAGCGTTTGTGCTGGGCTGAGGGGTCAGTTCCTCTGTGAACCTGCCCTCCCTCCCCCTCAGACAGGCAGCTGTGAAGTTAGCTCTACAGCAGAGGGACTAGGCGCAGGAACCTGTCCTCAGCTGCACCGAGGGGTCAGAAGATCATGACTCAGTGAGGATAAAGTAACAGGTGATCATTCTTAAAAATACATTCTATACAAATATCCCTGGTTTTAAGGAAGGGAAAATTAGGATTAGGCGAGGGATTATAAAATATGCTGAGATTTAATCATTCAATAATTGTTCTAAACTGTTAAACATGACAATTGCATAATGATATAGTTGGCCACTGGTGTGCATTACTGTGGTGACATAAACTTGGTGAACACTGTGTCTTCATTAGATAATCATGAGGTCAGTCCCTGGAAGAAGTTCACTGGCATCTTCCCAAGTTTGGAGTGGACGTTGGTGCCTAGAGAGTGTCTAAATGACAAAAGTCACGGCTAAGACCACAGAGAGGGCTCAGGGTAGAGTGAGCTGAGAGCATTCAGGGGTCACCTGTCCGTGTTATACATCTGTCATTCCCAGGTGGCTCGCAGCATCTCCCCTTGCGAGTGGCAGGAAGACAGCCTTCACCCACTGGAGACAAATGGTCCAGATGGAGAGAAGCTGGGAACCTGGGCCCTAAAGAGCCACCAGGCCCTGGGGCTGGAAGTGAGGAGAGTCCACCTGGCTCAGAGGATTGAAGACCCGGAGTGGGAGCTGTCCCTGCTCCTTCAGGTGGCCAACAGCAGTTGGAGCAGGGGAGGGAGATGGCCCAGGCGACACAGCAGCCTAAGGGGCACTGAGTCACATCAGATGCTGCATGGTGGCCACCTCCAGGAGGTGCCTTCTCACCAGGAACATGAACGGGTTCCCCTGGTAGGAAGGAGTGGGCATCTGGGGCCTGGAGTGTGTGCTGGTTTTATGACATGCTCCTGCAGGGAAACACCTGGATTTCTTTCAGAGCCTGGCCCTCAGCTTGTGCTAAATTCTGCCTTTAACTTTCTGGGGTGAGGGAAAATAAACTGACATGGGTTGGCAAAATCAATATCTGCTCCTCTCAGAGTTCGTGCCTCAGTTTTCTCACTCAGCTGTGGGCCCTTGCTTCCCCCAGAAACTTTAGTCGGGGCCCCTGGCTTGAGGGGTGAGAAGTGCTTGGGGTGGGGGCCCTGAGAACACAGGTGCAGCCACAGCACATCCATGCCCCATCTTCCATCACACCCCACAGCTGAGTCTCCAAGGCCCCTAACGTGGCTTGTGGGGAGTCCAAGCAGCCATGTCCCCTCCTGACTCCAGCCAAGCTGCTGGACACAGAGGAAGGTCTGTCTGTGGCCTGGGCACAGCAGCGGCTCAGCAGCCTCCCATTTGGCCACTCTAGCAGCAGAGACATTGGGGACCTCATGCTACAGCGGGGGCCAAGCCTGCTGGACAGTTAGGCAGCCGGGGTGGCACACAGGCGGGGACTGGCTGCTCAACCTGATGGCAGCTGAGTGCCCAGCGCCGGTGCCCACCGAGGTAGGGACCCGGGGTGAGGAGGAGCAGGGGCGGACTGTGAGCTCAGTCAGCTGGTAACCCATAGGCACAGGGGGTGCCACGCTCGGTGACCCTGAGGCAGCCCCGGGTCGAGCTCTGCCAGCCCACGTAGGGGTCCGAGTTGCAGCCACACATGCACGACACGCGGGCAGCGGGGACAGAGCGGCCCCGAGCCCGCGCGCTCTGCAGTCTGTCACTCAGGGGATGGTTTCTCGGCTGACGTTTGTGCGCATGCGCAGTAACGTCGTTCTGATGCGCGCACGCGCACTTGCTTTAACGGCTCTGGCGGTTCTTGTTGCTTGGCTGTGCTTGGCGCTGCCTGGCGATTTACTGCTGTCAGAAATTGGAAACGGGAATTTCCCTTGTTGGAGGTCGTGGTCAGATCGGGTTGTCTTCGTTACACTGGGCTCCCGAGGAGGGGAATAAGCAAGCGGTTGGGGTGGGGTTGGGGGTGGGGCCGAGCTGAGGTTTCTCCGAAGCCGGCAGCCGCCACCATGAAGACGATCTTCTGTCTCGGGGGAGACGAGGGCCGGCCGCCCTCCGGCCCCTGCGGCAGCCATGGCAAGACCAGGGTGGGCCCGGAAGGCGAGGCTGGTGACAGCGCCTTCCTGCAGCCACGGTACCGCATCCGGAAAAAAGATCTGGGCAAAATTCACCAAGCTGCCAGCACTGGTGACGTGGCGAAAGTGGAGGGGATCCTTTCGCTGAAGAGAAAGGTCTTGGATGGCCGAGACAGAAAGAAGAGGTAATGGGAACGGCCATCGCGGCCCGGGTGCCGGGCGGGTCTGGGGGAAACGTCCTTCCCAGACTGGCGGGAGCCGGGACTCCTGTCAGCGAGGGCGCCCCGCTGTCCTCTCTGCAGGCTCCGCAGCACCTGGGACGTGGAAATCGTGGAGGGGTCCAGCGCCAAGGCCATCTGCATGGGCAGCAACACACACAAAAAACTTCAGCTGGTTCCCCGTCCACTCATGATTCCCCTTCTAGGACGCTTTCTTGCCAATTTTAGCTGTTTAACTAACACAATTATATATGGTATTTTATTTTTAATGTACGCATTTTAAATCACTGTGTTATATACCTTATAGAAAGGTACATAATGAGAGGAATAATTCACATACTCTATCAAATTCTGTGCTAAAACATCTTAGCAAGAAGTTCAATATCCATTTTATGTCAGTGTACACCTGTGTAAATGTGTCCTTTGCTCAGGGAACTTAGGAGGAAACTTTGGAGTGGGTAGATGCTACCATAGTCTTCAATAGGGAGACTCGTTTTTCTGAAAATGTGAGCTCTTTCTATACGTATCAATTTTACATGAGCTAAATAAAAGTAATAAGGTTTCCAAATTTTTGAGTTACACATGGTGTCTCTCTTTTACTATTGTGATGACATGAAGAAAAATTTTGTAATGGAGCGAATAAGACTTGCTCTTCTAGATATCGAAATGTGCTATTAATTTCCACAAATTAATCATTTATTAACAGTCAAAGAGACAGATAAATAAATGGCACAGACTAGAAAATCTAGAAACACCCAAATATATGAAAGAATTTAGAACTTGATGACGGTGACAAAACAAACAAGAAAAAACTGACATCTAATTTAAAATTGGGCAAAGTACTTTTCTTGCCGATCTACAAGTGACCTATGTACATGGCAAAAAATATTAAGTGCCCCTGCTAAGAGAAAGATTTTAAGTTAAAAGAGGAATGAGATACTGTTAATGTATCCACAGAGTTTGTAAGAATGAAGATATTAAATACTAATATTAAACACTGAAACTACTTATACTGGTGCTTACAGTTTATGTTGCTGATTTCTTTTCAAATAGACCACTTGGTGGTAACTACACACAAATGAGACTGACATGCTGCCTACTGCACTAAGGAGGCAACTGTCACTACACTTTTCAAAATTGTATATGCCCTTTGCCCATCAGTTCCACTGTACTAAAATATCCTCAAGAAATAGAGATCATATAATTTTCTTTTCTCGGCACTTAAAATAATAAAGTACTAAGAGGAATGCATATGATGGATTTTATAAATCAATTTGGTTGTGTCCATAGATGGAATAATATGTGACCATAGCAGGTGGCATAAATACATATGTGTGCTGACATGTGAAGGGTGTTTAGGTATATCATATAAGAATAAAAATCATTTTGATTATACGTACAAACACATTATGGACTTGTGTTAGCTTAAAATATGTACGAAATGTGATAAAATCTGTTATTTCTGGGTAATTAGCATGTATGATTTAAAAGTTCTTGTCAAAGTTTATTGTTAATGATATGATCCCTGGGAAGAGCATCTTGCACAGACAGAAATAATTTCTTAATTTCTATGAATTTATTTTAAAATTATTTTGTGGATTGTAGTATTCTGCCAACTTTTATCCCTTCAGAAGTAAAGGGAATCTTTTCCTCTGTGCTTGAAGATATTATTACATACACAGTTTTTTAATGTGCATCTGTTTTGTTATATAATTTATTACTTATATGTAAAAATTTTAGATTAATCATTATAATTTAGTTGTATCATTATGAAAATGAAAAATAGGAAATATAAATGTTACTATTACAAAGGTATTACTTTAGTTTATAGGGGTTTTCTTTCAAAATATTTAACTCTTGTACTCTGTTTTTTACAATGCATGTATTCGTCAAACATAATGTGAATACCTGTTATGTAGCAGACATATTCTACTGTCTTTCAGGACCATCCATCCTTAAAATTTCCTATTTACCTGACCAGCCTGAGCAATTTGAGAAATTTAAAATTGGAGTGTTAGGTCTTAATTTCAGTTAAAATAATGGCTAACTCCTTTCAAACAAAAGCATTTCTGAAGGTAGAAAATTGTAAAAGATGACTTTAACTGCCCTTTTAAAATTTGTAAGAGTATTACTTATTAACATTAAACATTAAAAATACCTGATTCTCACACAGTCTATAAATCTGAATATTGAACAAATGAGGCATACCTATTTATTCAAGTCCTGAGTTTCCTTTGCTTTGAAGTTATTTGAAAATCAAAGTAAGAATTATTTGGTTTTAAAAATTTTGTTATTTCAACCTTCTTTTTCCGTAGTACTTTTAAGAACTGAAACTTATATAAATGCCAATGATATGACTAGAACTTCCATGGACCTGTTGTATATGCCCTATTTCACTTAATGTAAGGCAGCATTGATTTTGTGATGTCCCATTATTTTGCTTCTCAATGAGATAATTTTTCAGTGCTGCCCATTATAGTTGAAATAGATCATGAATAAAAGGTGCCATTCCAGTATCAGTGATGTTAAAATGTGGGAAAATGAGCACCCTAGCATCACTGAAATACAATGTTATCTCTAGCCTTTAAAATAAACCTCAAAGTAGGTATAATTGTATTATTTTGCTTAATTAAAATGTTGTCTTTGTTAAGCAGCGGTAATAATTACATTATGTAACAATCATTGAGCTATTATTTGCATTAGGAACTGTTCCACATACTTTGTACAGATTCTCATTTGAGCATTGCAGTGATGTCCTATGAGATAGCTACTATTTTTTTTTTTTTGCCTATTTTATTGAAGAGGAAATTGAGGCACAGAAGGGCTAAGTGATAGCTAATAATTGATAGAGCTTAAAGTAGGATGCAAACCCAAGTTGAACTGACTCCAAAAGCCAAGCTCTTTCTATTGAAATAGGCTGCTCTTTTATTAATCTAGTGAGGAACAGCAGTTAATAAATATTGCACTTTCTTCACAAGAAAATTAAATATTTGTTTTGAAGGTAGAGGAATACATGCTGTTTAATATTTATAATTACATGAATCATTGTATATTTTAAGATAGTGCACTACAATTTCCTAAAATTCTCTCTCACTTTCATAGGACTGCTCTCCATTTGGCCTGTGCCAATGGCCGTCCAGAAGTAGTTACTATCTTGGTGGACAGAAAATGCAAGCTCAATGTCCCCGACAGTGAAGAAAGGACAGCTCTAATAAAGGTAAACAGCAGGCATCTAGTGCAGCATGAGGTGGATTTCATTTCAATACACACAATAAAAACAAATTTACTTCATTTAAACGTAACTAGTTGGTGGAATCTTTGTAATGTTTCTTTTGAACTCTTGGAATTTATGATCTATTTCTTGATCTGATACTGATAGGCGGTACAGTGTCAGGAAGAGGAGTGTGCCACCATCCTGTTAGAACATGGTGCTGATCCGAATCACAGTGACATCTATGGCAACACAGCTCTTCACTATGCTGTCTATCACGAGAACACATCGATCACAGAAAAACTCCTTTCGCATGGCGCAAATATAGAAGCAAAAAACAAGGTATAGATCAATGAACTTTATTTCAAAAATATTGAACATTGACATATGTAACTATCAATTTTCCATATTTGGAAGCTCAAACATTCTCTGAATGAAAATATTTTGAAATGCCTTAATTGTCTTAAGATTTTACTTAAAATGTTTATACATTTAAAGAAGCGTTAGAGGATGCAGTTTTCTTTTATACATTCATGGTTAATATTTGTGAAAACCCTGCATTTGTTAAAGGAAAACTTCTCAAGTTTTTTTCAAACAAGTGTTTTTTCTGTCGTTGTTTCCTAATTAGTATAAAACAACCCAGGGAAGCCAAATTTGCCCTGGAAATAAGCTTTATCTTAAAATTCATAACTAAAGCATTATACAGTAAATGGAATTCTTGCTGCTGTTGACAAGTTCCTCAACAATGTAATTTATATCAAAGTGACTTATCTCTAATTGGCAAGTCTTAAGAGAGAGAAATGGAAAGGGAAAAAGAGCACAATCAGAAATATGCAGGCCAGTTTGGAAATTAGGTAATTTGGGGAAAATACAATGAAGAGGTTTTTTTTGTGTGTGTGTGTGTGTGTTTTTTTTTTTTTTTTTTTTTATTCCAGGGTATTGTGAGGGTACAAACACTACAGTTACGCTTTATGTCTTTGCCTCACCCAAGTGCAGGTTAAAGGCATGCCCTTCCCCCCGCCCCCCTTAGTGCTCCCCGTGTCCTTTAGCTGTTGATTTGCCCCCCCATCCCCGTAATCCCCAGAGAGTATTTCTGCCCTGTGATCAACTAGTGTTGATCAGTTAGAACCAGTTTGATGGCGAGTACAAGTGGATCCCGTTCTGCTCTTGTGGTGCTTCACTTTGGATAATGGGCTTAATTTTAATCCAGGAAAGTGTAAGAGGTGCTAGATCACTGTCGTTTCTTATGATTGAGTAATATTCCATTGTAAATATATACCAAATTTTATTAATCCACTCATGGATTGATGGGCACTTGGGTTGTTTCCGCACCCTTGCGATAGTGAATTGTGCTGCCATAAACATTTGGGTGCAGATGTCTTTATCATAGAATGTTTTGTGCTCTTTTGGGTAGATGCCTAATAGTGCTATTGCTGGATCAAATGGTATTTCTATTTTTAGCTCTCTGAAGTATCTCCAGATTTTTTTCCACAGAGGTTGCACTAATTTGCAGTCCCACCAGCAGTGTAAGAGTGTTCCTGACTCTCCACATCCTCGCCAGCATTTGTTGTTTCGGGATTTTTCGATAGAGGCCAATCTCATCGGGGTTCGATGATATCTCGTTGTGGTTTTGATTTGCATTTCTCTAATGATTAGAGATGTTGAGCATTTTTTATATGTTTGCTGGCCATTCTTCTGTCTTCTTTTGAAAAGTTTCTGTTCATTTCTTTTGCCCATTTGTTGATGGGGTTGTTTAATTTTTTCTTATTGATTTTTTGAGTTCTAGATAGATTCTGGTTATCAGCCCTTTGTCAGATGTGTAGAGTGCAAATATTTTTTCCCATTCTGTGGGCTGTCTATTCACTCTAGTGATAGTTTCCTTGGCAGTGCAGAAGCTTTTTAATTTGATTAGATCCCTCTTATTTATTTTTGTAGCTGCGGCGATTGCTTTGGGGTTCTTCTTCAAGAATTCCTTGCCTAGGCCGATGTCTGAAAGGGTCTCCCCAACATCTTCATTAAGAATTCTTAAGGTTTCATGCCTTAGGTTTAAGTCTGTTATCCATCTTGAATTGATTTTTGTGAGAGGTGAGAGTTGGGGGTCCAGTTTCAATCTTCTGCATGTGCCTATCCAGTTTTCCCAGCACAATTTATTGAAAAGAGATTCTTTTCCCCAGTGTATGCTTTTGTCAGCTTTGTCAAAGATTAGATTACCATATGCAGACGGTTTCATGTCTGGATTCTCAGTCCTGTTCCAGAGGTCAATGTCCCTGTTCTTGTTCCAGTGCCAAGCTGTTTTAGTTACTATAGCCTGGTAGTACAGGTTGAAGTCTGGTGGTTTTTTGTGTGTTTACTTGTTTGTTTGTTCCCAGTTTATATGTTTAGACAAAGTACTCTTCAGTTTTGTTGAAAATAATTCCTAGTTTGGGAAAGAGTGTTAGTGAGTTGTAAACTTGCCCAGAAATCAATTTTAGGGGGACTCTGAGGAAAGCAGATTGGCAGTGAATAGGTGGTGGTGATATGGGAAGACTTCAGAAGAGGGACGAAGAAGTACTTAACTGACTTCTTATTCTGCTCTTGCAGAAACAGCCACTTCGACAAGACTCTGCTAGAATTTCTTGTTGGGAAGGTGGGAGATATGGAACTTATAAATAACAAAATCAAATTGTGTTTTGAGTTTCTTAGTCCCTGTTCTAACCCTATGCAGCAAGATTCAATGGAGTTTTCAGTAAATGACTCCATGTCTTACTATTTCCTGTTTCTGGCCAGATCTCCAAATGAAAAAGGTACTTGGCTATGTGAGAGAGATGTGACACCGAAGTGGTTGTCTGCTCCACTGATTCTCAGCTAGAGCTGTGTATCACAGTGGCCTGGGAAAATTTTTTTAACAATCTAGAAATCCAGGCTTAGCCCTGGAGATTTTGATTTAGTAAATCTAAGAAGGCCTGGGTATATATATTTAAAGAGATTTCCTCAAAGCTGGGTGCAGAAGTGTCTGCCTGTTGTCCCAGCTACTATGGAAGGTTGAGGCAGGGGGATCACTTGAGCCCAGGAGTTTGTGTCCACCTGTGCAACATAGTGAGACCCTCTCTCTAACCAATAAAAATACTTTTCTCAAGATTCTGATGCATTCCTATTTAAGAATCACTGAATAAATATAATATATAAATTCCGATATTTCACAAACTTAAGAAGTCTCCAGAAGAATTGGAGTTTGATAGTTGCTACTTCCTTCAAATCTCTCCTTTCTAATAATATTAGCCTGACTTTATCTGCCTTTTTCTAGCTCTGTGGTTGAGCAGTTCCAAAGAATATTGGCAATATCTATCAGCTTATGGAATAACACCCTTTTCTTGCTATTTAGCGATCATTCACTGCCATTCCGAGGGTCTTCAGAAATTTGCTTGTGGACAGTCTTTCAACAAGTAGTAATGGACCCTTTTGGGATTTCACATTTCTTTGTTATCATTCAGGTGATTAGTTCAACAAATGTTTGCTAGAAGCAGGGTGTTCTCAGTTAGGACAGTAGCAACTCTTGAATCTTTTATTCAGGTAAAGCTGTATTATGGACTATCTCAGTATGTCTGATAAGTTCATAGAGCCTTAATGTAATGAGGATGGCAGTTTTAAACACTGAAAAGCATCAAGTTTCCAAGAACATAGATAGGAATTCTTTTAATAATTTGGTTTTAGCAGTCCTATGAACTAGTTAACCATTTGGGTAACAATCTGGGAAAAATGAACACAAGTAGATAGTAAATGAATAGATGTTTGAAAAATTCTTGAAGGTGGGTATTATAAATCTTAACAGCAATTTTTATTCCATGTCAGGGCTTGATATTTTGGTAAAACCTATGACACTAAAGAAAAGAAAGATTTCACATGCAAGTACTTGCTTTATACACAACTATTTGGAATCATCTTTAGTGAATTTTAGAACACAAAAGTATAGTCAAACTGCAGCCCATCAGTAGGTTTACTTTACCTCGATAACTTGGGTCCACATGTAAAATTTAGGAGCCATGCAAGATCCTGGGTTTCAGGTTTCCCTAAAGAGTCAAACCTGTTGTCCCTTGAGCTCTATTACTGTTTGCTATGCTCTGCAGAACTTCCCCCTTTATACAAGATGTGTGTTCTCCAGTTTGCTACTGTGCCTATCTAGGTATTTCACAGGTTCAGGTCATCTACTTGCCTATCTAAGTATTTGAGAGGACAAAGCTTGTTTTATAGTATATTTTGAAATGATTTCAAGGTTTTCAAGACAGTTTATACTTGTTTATGATGTATGTCATCTACATTATACATTATTCCATCAGTAATGTGGTTGAAGTTTAGAATGTACAACTTTTTTTTAAAAAAATCAATTTTTCATTATATAAACTGTAAATAATCATCATCCTATTAGAATACATATAAGCTTTTTAGATTACCCATGGTTATAGTTGGCTGTGCATGATTCAGACAACATTATATCTTTCTCCTCAGCATAAACTCTACAAAATGCAAATGATTTAGTGGCTTCCATTATTCAAGCAATAATCCATACAGATCTGTATTAGAACTTTTATGATAAGCCATTATATTTTTATTTCTGATTTCTATTTTGCATAAAGTAAAAACCAGCTTTTTGAGTACCAATTAAAATACAAACCAGAATACAAGTAGATTAAGATAAAATAGATAAGCATTAGCATCCCACGATCATCAGTATTATTGAGGAAAAAAATCATGCTGAGCCTCTAATAGCTAAGATAAAAATCCACCTTGTCACAGGAGAGACAACATGGACCATGAAATATAAGGAATTGAAGTTCATTTGAAACCTCTCTCTGTTACTCAGAGCCCATTTCCTTAATGACCATTTGGAGAAGGAGTGCCTGACACTGGCACCTGGGGTCCTACACCATTGATAGGAGAGAATCCCATGAGTTTGTATCACATGGAGGAAACCTCCACATTCACTGGAAAGTTTTTAAAACTATCTCTCTGAAGATTTAATTCTTCACATGCTGTTTGCCAAAAAAATAAATAAATAATAATAATTGTCAAGTAGAGATCAGGGAAAGCTTGAGTGATTTCTTTAATACTGGACATATGATACACAGTTTTGCACTATTCCTCCAGCATAGATGGTCATGGAATCTTTCTTTTGGGGTACAGTCTTTAACTTATGGTAAATACTTACTCTTTGGAATATCATTTAAGAAACATTGCTGTAGGTACAATAATTGAGACCATTAATTCAATAAAAAATGCTTGAAGCATTTACTGCTACATCTTAGGGTTTGGGAATATGGAGATAAAAGATACAGCCCCTGCCCCCAAGAAGCTCTTCGTTTAGATGGAAAACAATAAAATAAGTACAGTATACCATGGTAAATGTTGTGATAGAAAGAAAGATTCTTGGAACCCATAAACATTTGAAATGAGTTTTGGAGATGGCAGGAGTTACCCTGGAGAGGCAGAGGAGGGGAGTTTCTAAGGGAAGGAGCAGCACATGGGAAAGCACAGAGGGGCGACAGGATGAAACTACCTTTCATTTCCTTTCTGTATATGTGTTTAAGTTCATAGAATCTTTCATCAAATTTTCAGTTCAATTGAGAGATATGAAATTTTCAAATGATAAATTGATTTTGCTGTATTACAGGATCACCTTACTCCACTTTTACTTGCTGTAAGTGGAACAAAAGAGGAAATGGTAGAATTTTTGGTAAAGAAGAATGCAAACGTAAATGCAGTAGATAAAGTGAAAAGGTACAGTATTTAGTGCTTTTTTTAAAAAAATGTGAATGTTATTTTAGGTTAGTAAGTGTCACTCAAGTCAGAAGTATTAAATGAACAAGAAGATTAACATAATTTTGGGGAGGACAGAGTGACAAATATCAACACAAATCATCAGTTAAGTAGAAAAGCTACTATGTGGACTGGGCGACCTAAAGAACAGTATGCAGTAGGATTCATCATCTCTTATAATGCTGACTGATATTTGTGATTTGTAATCTGATGTTTTTGATCACGTGATCTTAAACCAGCTAAAGAGTTTTCATATTAGTTTTATTAAAGTGTGGACTTTAACTTTTAGTTTACTTTATGACTCAATATTGAAGTTCTTAATCCTTTTATAATATGTTTTAACTTTTGCTTCTAGAGTTTTCCTTCAAAAATGCTATATGAAACATAAATAGAAGTAGAAAATCATTTTGTCTTTTCGATAACTCTTTGCTTTAAGTTGCTTTCTTTGAAGAATATTGATGTTAGGTGATTCCTAAAGGATTATTAATTGCTATAACTAGATACTGTGGGTTCATCAGTTTTTTGGTTTTTTTTTGTTTGTTTGTTTGTTTTTTGAGACAGAGTCTCACTCTCTTGCCTAGAGCGAGTGCTGTGGCGTCAGCCTAGCTCACAGCAACCTCAAACTCCTGGGCTCAAGCAATCCTACTGTCTCAGCCTCCCGAGTAGCTGGGACTACAGCCATGTGTCACCATGCCCGGCTAATTTTTTCTATATGTATTTTTAGCTGTCCAATTAATTTCTTTCTATTTTTGGTAGAGACGGGGTCTCACTCTTGCTCAGGCTGGTCTCAAACTCCTGAGCTCAAACAATCTGCCCGCCTCGGTCTCCCAGAGTGCTAGGATTACAGGCGTGAGCCACCGTGCCCGGCCTGGTTCATCAGTTTTTTACCATTTTTATTTCTAATGTATTTTGATTTTTTTCTTCTTAATTGTTATGAAAAAAGGGAGAAACACAACTTTATTTGGATAACATTTTTCTTTAATGAAGATAAGCCATAAGTGGATGATAAAGGGAAAAGAGGCTTTCCATTCACATAAGACCTGGTTTAAATTCTAGCTTTCCCACTTGCTAGTTGTGTGGCCTTGGGAACACTACTTATCACCAAATGTGTATTCTAATATGAAAAGGAGAATAACAATATGCCCTTCCAAGGTGGTTGTGTACAAGTAAGATTATATATCGAACATTTAATTCAGTGCCCAGCACATGCTCATCAGCATGATTAACTGAAACTAATATGACTACTATTTGTATCATTATTATGGATGTTATTGTTTTAAGCCTGCAGATGGCTCTTACTTAACTGACCCCTAGTTGACTTTGAATTATAGTACATTATATCAAAATAGGGAAGACATGGACAGTACTTCAGTTAATACTTTGCTTACTTTAGATAAGTGATCTCAGCAAAGAATGACCAACTTCTAGTATGCCATACCTTAATGAGACAAAAGGCTACCTTTTTGTCCCTTCCTTTTAACCTTGGTGGTAATTTATAAAGATGAACACTTGAGCATCCAAAATGCTTGTGCCAGTTAGTACATGTAAATGGTTAATTCTGCACTGACAGGCAAAATATTCAGCTGGTAATGTATATTAAATTAGCATTTTGAATAACTTTATTAAAGTTCCTATGTGTGAAGTTATCTCTCTGTTATTTTAGAACAGCCCTCGCACTTGCTGCACATTGTAAATCACCAAATATAGTCACTCTTCTTCTTGAGCAAGATACTGATGTTTTTTCTGAAGATATCTTTGGATGGGCTGCAAAAGATTATCCCACTGTTAGTGGTTTAAATATGTAAGTATTTACATTAAAAGACTAATTAACACTAAATTGAGGTTTAAAATAATTATAAGTCTGGTATCTTATACATCAGGTGAAATTTCGTGGTGTGTTTCAGGTAGTATGGGAATGGCAGTGAGTTAGTCCAATTCATCAGTCAGAAATCAAGCAAAAGGCTAAAGTAGTTAAAAGTAGTAATAGGTACAGAATTCTTTATTTCAGGAGTTTTAAGACCTTTATCTTTAGCGATATCAATGTTGTCCATTTCATTCGAAGAATAGCCCCTCAGCATGGGATAATAGTCATGTGACATGATTGATTCTTCTAATTAATTTTTTGAGTCTTCAAGTGTCTAGTTAACAGAAAATTTTGTACTGGCTCCTAGGGGCGATCTCCTATAGCCTCCTCCTCGAATTTTTGAAGAAATTAAAGAGTTCTCTAAGTGCAAAGAAGACAGTCATTTTTACAAGTCAGAAGGAGGGGAATGAAAGGACATTTCAATCATTCTATTGTCTCCTTTGATTCTGTTGTTGCATTTGACACTGGTCTTGCTATCTGGAAATGATTGACGTTTGCAACCAGGATGCCCTTACGGATTCACATCCCTCAGTCTTAATGGTGATCCATAGTTAGACTACATTGTTATGTATTTTTTGAGTTCATGCGCATAGGCGCATATGCTCAACCATTGTTCCTAAAGCATCAGTACCCTGCTCTGGCAGCTGGGCCTTCTAGCTCTAGCAACACACACAGTGAGCAAAATGGCCCTCCCTCTACACTCAAAACCTTACATGGTGCCCTCATCTCAGCCTAGACTTAGCCTAGGTCTTCTTGGTAAGTTATCCTTTGATGCCCTTGTTTGTCTTCCCTCTAGCAAATCGTTGGGATTGTTCTGAACTGTCAGAGAGTTTCAAATATTGTTGCTGGAAGATATTAGAGTTTCCTTTCTTCCTTGCTACTGGATTTGTGTGCTAAGCCTCCCTTTTCCCCTGTGCGGTGCCTTTTCTTAGGTATTGGAAAGTTACATTTCATCCTTCTGCACAGTTATGGTCACAAACATGTAGTTGGCCCCTGAAGTGATCTGTTTTCCACAGTGAAAATCTCCCAAGCTATCAATACTTGCATCTGTACCTCGAGTTTATTAAATATTTTCAAATTCCACCACACAAGGATGTCAGTCAACAGAATTCTTTGAGTCTAAAGTAGGATAATTGGTTGACTGGCTCCTCTGTTGATTAAATAAATAAATAAATAAACAGGAGGTTGGTTGGATTTAACAGGGCCAAGCCTCATCCATGACTCATCAGTGTCCATGCAGGGCTTTGTGCTTGCTTCATCAGCACATACAATAAAATTGAAAGAATATGGAAAAGATTAGCATGGTCCTTGCCCAAGGATGGCATGAAAATTTATGAAGCATTCCATATTTTGTGCAGTCATTTGAACATCATTTGACTATTTGCTGACTAGCTCCAAAGAAACAGTGTGTGTCAAAGCAAAACAGGTGTCACCCAATATTAAAATTGTGATTTTCACTGAAAAGAAAATTGTGTAAAGTGATGTATGAAATGACAGTGAAGTTGAGTATTGGACATGTATAATGTTATCATGCAAATATGTTGTTGGTACTTATCTCAGACGTGAGAAAATGTTAACTGGCATCTCCTTCACTGAACTTAGAAAAAATAAAAGTAACGTGTTGCTTTCCACATCACTTGGCAAGAAACATGGACATTAAGCATCATGCTAACAAAGATCTGCTAGTTCAGAGTTTGAGTAGGTAAAAAAGGACCAGTAGCAGTCCAAGCCAGGTCTTGACATTTATTAGTTTTCTGCCCTTGGTGTGACTGATTAGCTTAGTAATGGGGAACATTTATGTTATCTAATTTAATGAGATAATATATTTATTAATAAATTTCATTGCAAATTATGAAATAGCTGAGATACCCTGAATTACAAGCCACAAAGAATAGGGCAACTAATAATCAAAATTAGGACTTAATAACATTTTCGGAAAACTTCAACATTTGAATGTTGCAACCTATGGAAAAATACAGAATGGATTTTTGAAATTTTTTTTTATTTTTGAGACAGAGTCTCACTGTGTTGCCCAGGCTAGAGTGCCATGGCATCAGCCCAGCTCACAGCAACCTCAGACTCCTGGGTTCAAGCGATCTTCCTGTCTCAGCCTCCTGAGTAGCTGGGACTGCAGGCACTCACCACCATGCCTCGCTAACTTTTTCTGTTTTTGGTAAAGATGGGGTCTTAGTCATGCTCAGGCTGGGATAGAACTCCTGAGCTTAAGCGATCCTCCTGCCTTGGCTTCCCAGAGTGCTAGGATTACAGGCATCAGCCACCACACCTGGCCTCAGAATGGGTTGCATTGGGATTCTAAAGTAATATCAGCAATTAAATTCGAGCATAAAGTATTCTGTTATTTCACTATTTCTTCAAGCATTGTAAAAATGTTGTATTATTAATATCAAATATATATAACAACCTATTAATACGACAGAAGGCAGAAAAATCCTCGTGTTTTGAAGATGTTGAGCCTAAGAAAAGCACCTTGTCAATGAACGAATAGCTGTTGGTTATAGTGCTAAGATTTCTTTTAAGTTCAGGACACTTTTCATTATGCCAAGTGTACTCTAGTTAGTTGACTGAACTGTACTGCCCACACTTCATGAGGACTTCATCTTACCTTTTTATTCTTTAATTAGAAGCTTAATAAGAACTTTGCAGAGCTTACAAACTTGAAGCATGTAGGGTAATTAAAGTTCTGATATTAGCTCTGATTTTGTTGAAATACTCTTGAGAATTTCATATATTTGGTAAATGTTTTCATATCAGCATTAAAATAGTAATATTATTTATTACATTTTTATACATAGCATTCACCACCAAACTTCAGAATATAAAGAAGAAAAGATACCTGACAATCCTTCTCAAAACAGCAATGCAGGTAAGACTTCTGATAATGAATTACTCTCGGTGGTTCTACCATGGATAAAAAATTAAGAGGAAGTTTTGAGCACAGAGGAGCAGTTAAAAAGTCAATCTGTAAATTGCATGTGTATTTTTAAAATTGATTTCTTAGGAGTCTAGAATTCGGAATTATTCAATAAGTTGTAGGGAGTTTATAATGTCAGACAGTATTATCTAAAAAAAGTCTTCATTTAATTATATTCCCTAAAATGCTCTATGATATTTTTGAATAAATAAAAAAGGGTTTTAAAGTTAGGATGCTATATGTTTTCTCTATGGTAACATTATAATAAATTAGACTTCTTATTAAAATGAGTTATTTATATTTATATATCTAGGAAATGAATATTAATTACAGTTGACCTGAACAACACATGGGTTAGGGGCACCAATTCCCTGTGCAGTCAAAAATTTGTGTATAATTTCTGACTCCCCCAAAACTTTACTAATAGCCTGCTGATAACATAAGCAGTCAGTTAACATGTTTTGTATGTTATATGTATTATATATTGTATTCTTACAATAAAGAAAACTAGAGAAAACAAATCATTATTAAGAAAATCATAAGGAAAAAAACTGTATTTACTGTTCACAAAGTAGAGGTGGATCATCAGAAAGGTGTTCGTTCTCATCATGTTCACACAAAGTAGGCTGAGGAGGAGGAATAGAAGTTGGTGTTGTCGTTTCTGTGAGGCAGAGGCAGAAGAAAATATGCTTGTGCGTGGACCCCTGCAGTTCAAATCCTTGTTGTTCAGCTATCAAGGGTGTTACATAGTGGTTCCCGTTACTAAGAAAGTAACTATCCTGGTACCATAAACAAATTGCAATAAGAACTGCAAAACTTGGCCGGTGTGCACCAGTGCCAACAGCAGATTATTTTTTAAAGATACTGAGTACAGAAGTCAGAAATGAAATTCCTTGTGGAGAAGCACAAGCTATCTTACATGTTTTTATGCTAACATGGTCTCACTATTATCAACTTCATACCCATAAATTGAAACTGAATGAGATATATTTACTTCATCAAAACAAGATGTATTCTTCGATCTGCCAGATAATTGTCATGATAACAGTAATTTTATTAGAATAGGATACCCCGTTACCAGTAGCCAAAAGATTATCATAGGCAGTATTCCAATAGGCTAACTTTGGGATCAACAAATTGTAATAAAAGTACAAAAACCAAAAACATTTCACGATAACAAAAAATGGTACTATGCTCCCTAGGTGTGACACCTAAAGCACCTGCTAACCTGAACTGTATGATGACACCTTTAATTTAGTATGTATTTATGAAAGAACTTTTATAAGTTAGGTTTTGTAAGTTGCAGGAGATGATGATAGATGCAGTTTCAGTCTTTAGTGTTCTCATAACAAAATAGAGCTGTAACTATATAATTTCTGTGTTTTTTCAACAGAATTGTCAAAAAATCATTTTTATTCATTTATTTCCTTGCCCAATTGACAAATAACTGTCAAGTGTCTTTTAGGCAATAAACATTTTTGTAATGTTACAGAATACAAACATCTAAGAAATATACTCAGAAGCTTTATATTTTAATTGTCATTTTTATTATTTATTACTTTATTCAGTGCTTACTATGTGTCTGATGTCCTCTGTGAGCTCATAACTATGATTTCTCATGTACTTACCATGTTAAATATGTGCCAGACAGTTTAAGTCCATGGCAAGGAATTCATGCTTTAAAAAATTGGGTAACACGTTGGGTAAGCATGCCAGGCAGAAGAATGATGCTTGGCAGAAGGAACACCTAAAAAGAGTGTATGTTTGGCAGAAGGAACAGCCAGTGCAAAATCTGAGATGCATGAGTGAACTTTGCAGGGTGTGAGAGCAGTTCAGTTTTGCTAGTGCAAAAAGCATAAAATGGGAGTGGTTGGGAATGAGATGAGCACTTAGCTAAGGCAAGATTGTGGAAAACTTTTTAATGTCATAGAAATGAATAAATCTTATGCTTTAGGTCATGGGAAATTTCTCAGGTTCAATGCCTTTGCCTGCAAGTAATAGACAACCTAAGGAACAGTGGCTAAAACAATAGGAACCAAGTTGTTTTGGTGGTTCAGTGATGTCATCAGGATCCCATTTGTTTTCCCTTTTTAAAGGGTGCTCTTGCCAGTGTTACGCTGATGTCTCCTTTCCTGGTTGGCTAATTAACACCAGTTCCAAACATGATGTTCTCACAAGACAGTATCTAAAGGTGGGAAGGGCTGCACTTCCTCATATGTTGTAACTAGGGAGAAAACTCAGAATGATGCAGTGGACTCCCTGTAACATTTTATCCTCTGGGTTATACCACGTGGTCATTTTTAAGTCAGTCACTGGGAAACAGATTTAATTACTGTGATTAGCTTAGAGTAATTATTTCTCTTTGTGGAGCCAGGGAGGGGTATTGGTCTGATAACTATCCAAATAGAAGTGTGTTTCTCCAGGAAGAAAGAAGGAGGAATGGCTACGGGGTAGGGAGCCAGTAAAATTTGCTGTAGGGATTCATTGAAGACTTTTGAGCAGGGGAGTCTCAACATGGGATTTGAGTTTTAGGGCATTCTGTATATGGTCTAAATCAGGCATGGACAAGCTTTGTCTGTAAAGGACCTAGCAGTGAATATTTAAGGCTGTGTTATCCCTTTCACATCTGCCCAACCCTGCCATTGTAGTGTGGAAGCAGTCATAGATAATACGTAAACAGATAGGCATGACTGTGCTCCAGTAACACTTTGTTTTACAAACCATATGGTAGGCTGGATTTGGCCTGTGGGCTATAGTTTGCTGACCCTGCATATAAGGGGTAGATGGAAGTTAACCTGGGAGACAAAAGCAGCTTTTGCAGTAGTACAAGCCATAGTTTCCTGGTTATCAGTCCTTGGACTAGTATCAATCTATTATGAGGTTTTTCACCCATCCTTTGTGAAGTAGTTAGCAAAGTGGGTTTATTCATTTTAAAATGTTGTATTTTTATTGGTATTAGACCTTTTTCATTTGTTTTGCTTAAAATATTTTTTTCATGTAAGAAATGGTAATAATTGTGTGGTTTTGTTTTTCTTTTCCCTATGAAAGCCATCAGTTAAAGGCCCATGCTTAACCTGGAACTATAAACATAAAACAAACTTAAGTAAAGTTTAAGAAAAAAGATTTGTTTCTATTTCCTATGGCAGTGGAAATATAAAGCAGAGGCAGAAGGGAGGTACAGTTAATATAATTTAGTGATTAGTGAATGTAAAAATTAGGGGGTGGAGAGAAATCTGAGATGATGCATAGGTTTCCAGATTGGACACTAACATTTAAACTGGATAAGAGGAAGGAGTAGGAATTGTCAGGTGAATAGAGAAGAGCAGCAGGTCAACAGAGAAGATGAACATTTTTCTATAAATGTTAGTTTAATGGACATTCGTATAGAGTATTTTCAGTTGGCAGTTGCATGATAGGTGTTTCTACCTGGAGGTGGAACACTGAGGTTGGTGAGGCAGATTTGGGGTGATGTTGTTATAACTACTAATATTAGGCAGAGTCCTAAGTCTAAATGAACTTGTCCACAATGGGGAAGATATAGAAGGAGAGGATGGCCAGTGACAAAACTTTGGGAATGTCCACATTTCCCAGAAGAAAGGGAGTCAGTGAAGAAGATTGAGAAGTGGCTACAGAAAAATAGGAGAGAAATCATAGGAAATGATGTTAAAAAAAAAATGTGAGAATGTCATGCAGGAAGTATCGATTCTTCCACATAGGATTATTAAAAAGTAAGTTTGGTTGAACTTTTGAAAGTTCTTCAGTGGTACCCTTGTCAAAAGAACAATTTTGGAGTTGTAAGTTCTACTATTTGTGTGATTTATACTTCCTTTGTCCAAATTTGGAAGAATACATCTACCGCGATCCTAGTTAATTTTTTTGTAACTGCAGCAGCTATCTACACAGAGTCAGGGAAAATCATCTAGACTGGTGAGTATACATGCTACCATTTTTCCAGAATTATCAAAGTCTAAGGATCACACGTGAGGACAAACATTGTCTTTTTTATCTGATTCTTGTGGAAATGGTTGTTCTGTACTCAAGTCCTTGGTAAGCTGTTCTGGATGCATTCAGAAACAAAAATCCGACAGCAGCAACTGGAAGCCACTGTCAGACATACATACCCTCCCTCTGACATGGAATCATAACACAGCCATTTTTTTTTTCTCTTTTAGAGTCAGTGTCTTGCTCCATTGCCTATGCTAGAGGGTAGTGGCCCAAACATATTAACAGTTTACTGTAGTCTTGAACTCTAGGGCTGAAGCAATCCTCTACCACAGCCTCTGGAGTAACTGGGACTATAGGCATGTGCCATCATGCCTGGCTAATTTTTCTTATGTTTTATGGAGATGGGGTCTCACTATGTTGCCCAGTCTGGTTTTGAATTCCTGGTGTGATCCTGCCACTGTGTGCTCCCAAAGTGCTGGGATTACAGGGGAAAGCCACCAGGCCTGGCCAAAGCCATGTTTTGCCAGAGTTTGAAGTTTTGATCAGAAATTGTTTACAGACAAGCACTATGGAGAAACTGATATCTATAAAATACTTTATTGCAGAAAATAGTATAATATCATAAATAATAATATCAGGTGATATTCTGAATATACCGGTTTTCACTATTTTGGGAATTCTGGTGACATCAGTAGAAAAGTCAGCACCCAAATCTTTTTGTTAGTGCAGTTCTCTTTCTATTTGCCTTCTGGTATCTCTGCTCTTACTGCTTCCTTTTGAATTTCATCCCTAAAGAAAATCCTATTAAGATACATTTCTAACATATATATGTCTGCCAAATGGACATTATTTCACTTTAAGAGAACTAGCTGCCTTTCTAAAGTATACCCATTATACTTTTAGCTTCTGACTAAACTTAGTTTCTTGCTAAACTTCTTTGTGTCACATTGACAGTGTTTCTGATGATGATTTGCCAAGATTTTAAGTGTCTTCTTGGATGTCACATATGGATTGTTTTATCTGGCATAGTTTTCTTGTAAAATACTTTTCTGGTATTACATTTCTTTAGAAATTGGTGATCTGTGATTTAACTGCAATATGTGGTGAATTGGGTTACCCACTTTTAAGCATCTATTTATGAGATAACTCCCCTTTCCCTCCCAGTACTTAAAGGTCCTATTGATCCTTAATGATCAAAGTCACCCTTTGGGGGAGCAGTGGATAATTCATCCTATACTTTGGACGCAAATTTTTTGACTTTTTGACTCGTTCTGCCAAGAATTGCCTTTAATAAATGAGCCATGTTTTTAGTTTTAGAAGAATTTAAGAAATATTTGAAATCAGTAAAAGTAACTCTATGATCAATAGTATAGTATTATACTATATCCAATGGCCATGTGTTTTTCCACAATTATTCCAGTTACTTGAATGATAAAAAATGATTTTACTTATTTATTCATGTATTTGTTAAGTGATGTGGTCTGCCTGTGTCACTCAGGCTGCAGTCCAGTGGCTACTAACAGGTGCAGTCATGGTGCACTGCAGCCTGGAAGTCCTGGCTTCAAGGGACCCTTCCACCTCAGCCTCCTGAGCAGCTGGGGCTACGGTCCTGCCACCACACCCAGCCTGATGTATAGTTATTATAAAAATGAATTAATCCCTGCCTAAGCAGAGAAAATCAACTGTTATCTTTTTAATTTTTTTCTAGAAACTTTCATAGTATAGAATAAATAATCATCACTCATTAAGATTCTGTATTTTTTATTCTGGTAAAAATAGAATTGTTGCTTGTTTCTCATTATTTTCTGGCTTCATTATTTCATCTATCCCTTGTATTCAAATGTGCATAGACATGCAGTAATATCCAAGGTAAATATCAAAAAAAGCAGATTGGGGATAATTACTCCATGAAATAATATCAACTTAAATAATAACATTTATATAATGCAGTTGTGTCAGTGTTTCCGAAGACCACACTGAGGTTTGGTAATCCTCCAGAAGGACTCACAGGATAAGAAAATGGTCCTTCTTAGGGCTTTCATGTATTACAGTGAAAGGATGCAAAGCAAAATTAGCAAAGGGCAAAGGTCCATGTGGTGAAGTCCGGAAGAAACCAATCACAAGCTTCTCCGACTCCTCTCCTGTAGAGTTACCAGAATGTGCTTCCTAGCCCCAAATTTTGACAACACTTGTGCAGTGTTTTGTACCTGTACCAGAGTCTCATTAGAGACTCAGTACCCAAGTTTTCTATGGAGGCTAGTCGTAATAGGCATTCTGTCCCTCACATGTACCAAAATTCTAGACTCCCAGAAGGAAAGTACCTCTTCAGAGTAAGTCACATTGTTTGTATGAAGAGTTTAGGTACAATATGCCACTCTTTTCACTTATGAAATGGTGGGAATCCTCTCAAATCCAAGGTCCCAGATGCCAGCCATGGGCCAGTCTTACAAGCAGGCCTTTCCAACGATGGCAGTCCCATGCTTGCTATATGAAATATTTTCTGCACAGCTGTTACAGCCCAACTTAATTTTTGGTGGTTTAAAAAAATTTTATGTAATGGTGGATAATGTAATGATATAACATAACGTGATACTGGTTTCAGTTGCATGATCCATATTAAGTTGCAGTGCTGTTTATTTTTGTTCAGTGTTAGTGAATATTTAACAGGTATTTGTACATAAGTTACTATGGCAATACAGGCAATTATAATCTGTCCTCATCTGATTAACCTTTCAGTGAAATTTTAGGTAAAATAAGCATAGTGATTTCAGATTTAAAATTAGAATAAGGATTATCTTTTATATTAATTATATGAGTGGTCCAGTTTCAATTCATCTTGTATTAATTCACTGTTTATAATTATGAAATAAAAATAATCATTTTATTATTTATTTTCTTTCCTAAGTTGCAGTTAAACTTATTTGGTTTATGTATTTTTGTATATTTCAATTTGGGAGGTAATACACATATTCTGTAACTTCGATGGTTAAATATGCCTAATTTTCAAGGTGACTGCATTCTGCTATAATAGTGATACAGGGTAGTAGCAGGTTCACTGAATTATCTATTTTTTCAAATAAATGAGTTTATTTTAAGAACACTTCTGGGTTCAGAGCAAAACTGAGAGGAAGGTACAGAGATTACCCATATACCCCATGTCTCCCATACACGAACAGCCTCCCCCGTTATCAATATCCCTCCCAGAGTTGCACATTTGTTACAACCGATGAACCTACATTGACACATCATTGTCATCCAAAGTCTATAGATTACATTAGGGTTCACTCTTGGTGCTATGCATTCCATAGGGTTAGACGAATGTATAATGACACACGTCTCCATTGTAGTGTCCTATGCAGAATAGTTTCACTGCCCTAAAAATCCTCTATGCTGTGCCTTTTCATCCCTCTCTTCTTCCCTCCCCATGAACCCCTGGCAACCACTGATCTTTTTGCTGTCTCTTTAGTTTTTCTTTTCCCAGAATAGTCACACATTTTGAATAATACAATGGATATCTTTTCAAACATTTTAAAAAAATTAAAATTCTAAGGTAATTAAAGGTATTCATTTAAGACAATTCTTTGTTCCTGATCCCCCCCCCATTTTTTTTTTTTATTCATCAGTGTGGGTTCTGATGACATATGCTTTACATACTAAAGAAAAGCATGCTTTCTGTAGATATTTGCCACATAATGGGGAGGGTTCAGAAGAATGACATCATGCAGTACTACACAGCACTAACTGGACCATCTTTCTGTATGAGTTGGGTCCAGATAGACTCTCGTAATGGAAGAGGGCAATCTCACAAGGTTGTATTTTATAAAACTTGGATGACAAAGTATTTCATACTTACCATGCAATTAGAAATGAGACCCAACAGTGAATACTATAGGTGAATAAATATGTTCCATCCTCATTCTCTTCCTTTGAGGGATGAGTTTGACAAAGGTCTACATAATTATAACAAGGCTCCCAAACTAGATTATCAGTCATGAGGAATGCCAAGAGAGTCACACTGCTTTGCTTTACGTGAAGTGAAAAAGGATTTCTTTTCCTCCCACTATGCAGTTGGACAACTGTTGGCCCATTTTTGGAGCTTGTGCAAGTTAGTAGTTTTAGCTACATATGTGTTTTTTCATATCACAGGGTACTCCTTGGCAACTTACCGTCACCTCCCCAGTATTTTGTCTTAAGCTTTCCTCTGAGTATGACATACAGTTCAGAGTGGACAAGCTATTGCTTGAGGGAGTGATCATTCCAGTGGTTCTTTCCATGAGCGATAAAAATGGCAGGTGAATTTGAGCCTTGCTTGCAGCATACATAGGGCAGAGAAATATCTAGAACTAAGTAAAATTACCAGCATCTGCCTCAGAAGAAGATTAATGAGAGTAAGTACATTGGTCTCTCTTGAGCTCTTTTCCACTGCAGCCAAAAAGCCTTTCAAGGATCCTTGTCCCTCCCCTGTTTCCTGTTTTGCCTTGCTTCAAAGCACAATGCTCCTACACCTAACTTTCCTTCAGTGGGGTCTTTTATCCTAAACTGAACAGTTTTCAACTGAATCTGGAGAGGCTGTGTTGTGCCATAACAAAATAAGTACTATAGTCCACCCTTATCTGTGGATACGTTCTAAGACTCCCAATGAATGCTTGAAACTTTGAACAGCACCAAACTCTACGTATAAAATGATTTCTCCTATATATACACACATGTATGATATATATACACATATGTTATATATACATATACATATATCATAAAGTTTAATTTCTAAATTAGGCACTGTAAAAGATTAACAATAAGAACAATAAAATAGAAAAATTATATCTCTACACTGTCATAAAAGTTATGGAAATATAGTCTCTCAAATTATCTCCTTGTACATACTCACCCTTTTTCTTCTAGTGATGATGTGAGATGATACAATGCCTACATGATGAGATGAATTAAGTTGAGTAACATAGCAGTTTTAGACGACAATTCACCTTCTGCCTGTACATCAGAAAGAGGAACATCTGCTTTGGATGAGCCTGAATCAGGGAGCCACAATGATGTTGATATTTGGATATCAGGAGCAGAGCATTTTGATGACTATTGGGTGGATAGCTCATCCAGTTTAGATATGCTGGACAGGCAAATGAGTCAGGTCCTAGACAGGATGGAGTAGGATGGCTGAAGATTTTATCCTGCTACTTAGAATGGCATGATGAACGGCACCTGCACTGCACATTTCTAAAATTTTCCACTTAACAATTTGGAACCATGATTGGCCATGGGTAACTGATACCACAGAAATCAAAACACGGGTTGTGATATTGTGAAATATATATGTGGTCTTTGATTTGGTTTCATGGCATACAACTCCTAAAATTTTTAGACTCTCCAAAGTGATATCTTTTTGTGCATGAAGGATTGACTGATGGCTGGCAGCCACTAGGTAGCTGCAGGATGGAGGCTGGTCATCACAAAGACCAAGGCATGATTAGAGGGTTGGGACTTCCACCCCACCTCCAACCTCCAGGGAGGAGAGTGGGGCTGAGGATAACTTGATCTTCAATGGTCCATGATTTAATTTGTCTTATCTCTGTAACGAAGCTTTCATAAATACCCAAGGACTGAGTTCAGAGAGCTTCCAGATAGCTGAATATGTGGAAGTTCTTCTAGGGTGGCAGCCCTGGGAGGTCATGGAATCACCTTACCCCCTCCCCCATACCTTGTCCTATGCATCTCTTCATCCATATCTTTTGCAACATGTTTTCCTGAGTTCTGTGAGCTGTTCTAGGAAATTAGTGGAACGCAAAGAGGAGATTGCAGGAACCTTGGCTTGAATGTGATCAGTCAGAAGTTCTGGAGGCCCATGTTTGTGATAGGGTGTGAAAACGCCAGCCTTAGGGACTGAGCCTCAACCTGTGGCATCTGAAGCTGTCTCCATGGAGATAGTGTTGGAATTGAATCAGAGGACTCTTAGTTGGTGTCTCTTGTAGAATGAATTGCTTAATTTGTGGGGAACCCCCTGCACCACCACCACATTTGGTTACAGAAGTCTTTTGTGTTGATAATTGCTGTTGTGGTGCGAGAACATATAGCAGCAAGGGGGACTGCTGTATACTCTATTTTTATAGCTCCCAGTCTGTTAGTCCAGAAATCATGCTGTTTAAGTTTGACACTGTCTTCTTATAAGACTGATTCTACTAGTGAGACCATTTTCTGTCACTCTGGTAGGTTTCAGTTGGGATTATGATTATTGTACACAGTGGTTGACTTGTAGGTGTCAAAATTTTGATCAACCCCGTCTTCGTTGCATTTGATAAAAATCAAAGGAGGGGAGGCAAGAGTTACTAATGCATTAATTGCCTACCAATAGTATAAATAATATTAATATTAGTATAGTCCCCAGGTATGACCCCAAAAGAATACTTTGTAAGAAAGCACCAGTCTTTTTCTTATTTTGGTACAAAGTTTCAAACATGTACAGAAGTGTGCATTATTTATTTATTTTTTGTGAAGGTGGAGTCTTGCTGTGTTGCTCAGGCTGGTCTTATTCCTGGGCTCATCAAAGGATCCTCTTGCCCCAGCCTCCCAAGTAGCTAAGATTATAGGCACAAAGCACCATGCTCTTTTATGCTTTAAATGTTCTATATTTGTCTATTGTTGATTTAAAAAATTTTACTTTTTTTCTTTAATAGTGGATGGAATTTCTGAAGATCCCACAATCAGGTAAGATTTTGCAGATTTTTAAAAATTGTATGTTAGCTAAGGGAATGCAGAGAAAATAACCTAATATTTGAGTGTTCTATTCTGGGCTACATACCACATTATGTGCTTAACATTTGATATCATCTATAGTCATCACAACTGCTTCACAAAGAATCCATGCTAGTACTTTTTACTAATTAAACAACTGTGGTTCCAAGAAGTTAATTAATTGCTCCATGATCCCATAGTTTGATTATCAGCCTGCCTCACTCCCAAATCTGTTTTCTTGCCCCTTAGCATAGATCAGTAGAAACCTGTGCAGTATTGGGATCAAGGTACTGGTGCAAATGAGATCAATTCAGAAAGTCAGATTTAGTTATATGTTAATTCTCATCAAGAGTTTTTCTTAGAAGTCTGGTTATTCCAAGAGCTTGTCCTGATGTATTTGACAATTACAGTGGTCCTTCTTTTTAATATCAAAGGTTTTAGGGCAGATCTCACTTCACTGTGGCCATGGGACCATAGGTTTTACATAAGCAAGACCAGGCAAGTCCTAGAGAGGAATTATTTTACTGTAAGTGAAGGATATCTACATATAGGCCATGTTATGTTAATTACACTTAGCATCTATTTAGAAGTTGCTTCTAATTGATTTTAATAGTTAATGACTTCCCAGTTTGGTTTTCCCATTAGGCTGGTATCCCTGCCTAATCCTGTGAACCTTTATTATTTTTTTTCTAGAGTCTTTTTTGTTCTCCCATGATTTTCTATAATTTTGTCTTAACATTTTTTTACTTTCTACTTTGCATTTCTTGTTTTTTTTTTTAATTTTTGAAGCATCTTTATTCACATAACATCTAATTCACATAACATAAAAGTTACTCATTTAAAATGTACAGTTCAGTGATTTTTAGTATATTCAGAGTTATACAACCATCATTACAGTCTTAAGTTTAGAACATTTTCATTCATCACTCTAGTCTTAATTCGCACTTCTTTTTTTTTTTTTTTTTGGTTTGTTAATATTTTGTTAAGGATTTTTACACCTATATTCATGACAAATGTAGGTCTGTAGTGTTTTTTTCTTATGATGTCATTGCTTAGCTTTTTGGTATCAGGGTAATCCTGGCCATGAAAATTTATTGGAAAGTGTCCCCCCTTTACTACATTCTAAACAAGTTTGTGTACGACTCGTATTGTTTTTTCCTTAAATGTTTTATAAAATTCTCCAGTGAAGCCATTTGGACCTGTAGTTTTTTGTTTTTTATTTTCTTGGGGGAATTTTTTCTGTACAAATTTGATTTTTTTAAGAAAAAATCCTTCTCAATTTGTCATGTGGCTTTGATCAATTTCCATAGTCCCCACTGGTTTTTTTTTTTTTTTTTTTTTATTCTAGGGTATCGTGAGGGTACAAACATTATGGTTACACTTTATGTCTTTGCCTCACCCAAGTGCGGGTTAAAAGGCATGCCCTTCCCCCCCATAGTGCTCCCCATGTCCTTTACTTGTGGATCTACCCCCCCATCCCCCTAATCCCTATAGAGTATTTCTGCCATGTGATCAACCTAATGTTGATCAGTTAGTACCATTTTGATGGCGAGTACAAGTGGCTCCCGTTCTTCTGCTCTTGTGGTGCTTCACTTTGGATAATGGGCTTAAGTTTAATCCAGGAAAGTGTAAGAGGTTCTAGATCACTGTCATTTCTTATGATAGAGTAATATTCCATTGTAAACATATACCAAATTTTAATAATCCACTCATGGATTGACGGGCACTTGGGTAGTTTCCACATCCTTGCAATAGTGAATTGTGCTGCCATAAACATTAGGGTGCAGATGTCTTTATTGTAGAATGTTTTGTGCTCTTTTGGGTAGATGCCTAATAGTGCTATTGCTGGATTAAATGGTACATCTATTTTTAGCTCTCTGAGGTATCTCCAAATTCTTTTCCACAGAGGTTGCACTAATTTGCAGTCCCACCAGCAGTGTAAGAGTGTTCCTGTCTCTCCATATCCTCGCTAGCATTTGATGTTTTGGGATCTTTTAGAGGCCAATCTCACTGGGGTTAGGTGATATCTCATTGTGGTTTTGATTTGCATTTCTCTAATGATTAGAGATGTTGAGCATTTTTTTATATGTTTGCTGGTCATTATTCTGTCTTCTTTTGAAAAGTTTCTGTTCATTTCCTTTGCGCATTTGTTGATGGGGTTGTTTGATTTTTTCTTGTTGATTTTTTTGAGTTCTAGATAGATTCTGGTTATCAGCCCTTTGTCAGATGTGTAGAGTGAAAATATTTTTTCCCATTCTGTGGGCTGTCTATTCACTCTAATGATAGATTCCTTGGCAGTGCAGAAGCTTTTTAATTTGATTAGATCCCACTTATTTATTTTTGTTGCTGCGGCAATTGCTTTGGGGTTCTTCTTCAAGAATTCCTTGCCTAGGCCGATGTCTGAAAGGGTCTTCTCAACATCTTCATTTAGAATTCTTAAGGTTTCATACCTAAGGTTTAAGTCTGTTATCCATCTTGAATTGATTTTTGTGAGAGGTGAGAGGTAGGGGTCCAGTTTCAATCTTCTGCATGTAGCTATCCAGTTTTCCCAGCACCATTTATTGAAAAGAGATTCTTTTCCCCAGTGTATGTTTTTGTCAGCTTTGTCAAAGATTAGATTACCATATGCAGATGGTTTCATCTCTGTATTCTCAATCCTGTTCCAGAGGTTAATGTCTCTGTTCTTGTGCCAGTACCAAGCTGTTTTAGTTACTATAGCCTGGTAGTACAGCTTAAAGTCTGGTAGACTGATACCTCCCAGTTTGTTCTTTTTACTTAAGATTGCTTTGGCTATATGCGGTCTTTTCTGGTTCCATATAAAGCATAGGATTATTTTTTCCCAGATCTGTAAAGAATGAACTTTTTCTGTGTGAAGGACAATGTCAAAAGAATAAACAGACTAACAAGCCACACCCAGGGAGAAGATGTTAGCAAGTCACAAAATCAACAAAGGACTTATATCCAGAATATATAAGGAACACTCAGAAGTAAACAGTAAGAATACAGAAAATCCAAATTAAAAAATGGACAAAAGACTAGGAAATACAGATGGCAAAGAAGCACACGAAAAGATGTTCAATACCATGAGTCATTAAAGAAGTGCAAATTAATCAGTGATTATCTAGAAAGGCACATTAAAATAGAGGGTTTAAGGGAGTTCTGAACAGATTGCTGCTTTTTTGTTTGTTTAATTGGAGAAACTGGCAAACTTGAAGTTTCTGTCAAAAGATGTTAAAAGAATTTGAGCCACTGGAACTAGTCTCTATAGCAGATAGGACTGTGGTATCATCTACTTCCACTCCAACCTACACAGGGGTGGCTTACAGCCCCTTGAGTACTAGGGAGCTAGAGGTTGCTGAATTACATAGATCTGTGGCCCATGGTGCATGTCCCCTCACCTCCACCTTTTTTTCCATTTCACTAATGTCCTTCCCGTGTACATGTAGAGTAAAGGAGGGGTAAGATTTGCTGGGAAATCAGTCATGGAGCTGGGGTAGTTTGTAACACGCCTATCCTAGGAGAGGATGACTGAGACTCCATTTAGCCTGCTCATCAGGAGGAGGGAAATAGAGGGTTCCTGCTCTTGGTCATTTGACCCTATTTCTTCAGGAACCTGTGCTTTATTAGACTGAAGACTGAAAGGTTGGAGACTGCCATGGGGCCCTGCAGAAGAGGGATCTGGAATCAGGAGCCCATTGGAAGGAAGATACTTAGATAGTGCTTTGGAAGATAGAATTATGACTACCAGGATTCTCTTTTTCCAGTAGTCTCTCTGCTCAAGTATCTGAGTGTCTATGAAGGTTTTTAAGGGCTTGTAGTTTATGTAGAACTGAATAAGGCTGGACCTATACAGGCAAAATAATTGGATAGTATAATTTTTAATTTTGTACTCTTTCTTGAAAGAATATCCCCAATTAACAACATATACATTTTTCTTTGACTTTTGTACATTTATCTTTCAAACATTTCAAATGTTTCAGGGGACTCCCTGTATGGTTTTAGAGTAAAGGGAAGAAATAGGGCCTTCTTTGGTGGTTTCCTTCCTGTAGAAGCAAGACTGCCAATTTTTTGAGTGGTACAGATTAGTCTTTGACACAGAGACATGTAATGGAGAAGGGATAGCATATTTTTCTACCTTGTTTTCTACCTCTGTCTTCCAGTTCAGGTAACAGAAGTTATGTCAGTCATTAGGTATATAGACAATTTGTGAAGACATTTTATACTCAGACTTTGCCAATATATTGGCTGTCAATATTTGTCATGAAACTAAAAGTAAGTCTTCATTGAATATTTCATAGATTGTGAGAAAGTAAATAACTAGAATATTTCTTAAAACAGAGACCAGATTTTATTAATAATTATATCAAGAAACATTATTTAATATATAGATAACTGATCTTTCACCTTGTTTTATTGTTTCTGGGTGGGTGCACTTGGATATAACCCTGCAGATGTTTTTATTTTAAGGAGATGACCTCACTTATTTTTGTTGTACATTTTTGCTCTAAAGGATTTCCATCAACATGGGTATTGAGGATTTATGGCCTACATCAGATGCTGAACACCTCAGTGTCGATACCAAGGTAAAGTGGTTTCTTGTGAAATTAATTTTATCACTCTGAATCTAATTTTGTATAGTATTTTCTCTTAAAAATACAGAAGTCTGTTACCTATCATCATTTTATATTTATAATAGAAAATTGGTCACAGAAGACCATTCTATACAAGTTCGATGAACCACTTGTGTTATCTCTGACTTGTCTTCACCTCTTCCCAATGGAGTGTAGGGAGTTTGGTCCCCCAGCTTAAGCTCCAAGCTTGTGGATTGTACTTGTGGGTACAAATCCACTGCTTCCTAATAGCTTGAGATGGAAGGCACTGTGTTTAGCTATGGGGTTGTTCCTGCTGTCATTGATTTTAGTTTGTGTGGAGGAGCCAGTTACTGAGGTAAACTAGTGTGCCCATGGTAGGCCCTGGTCCCTCAGCTGGGGTATACAAATTCCTTAAGCTTTGGGAGGGGCTGTGTAGCTCCCAGGGGGTTGCTTGGGCCCTGCTCCCCCTTGAGGTGGGGGGAGAAGCAAGATGGATCACAGCTGGGGTGCAATAGCCTGGGTGTGTGGGCTTCTATGGGCCTCAGAGGTTGCTTCTCTGGCCACTAGGGGGAGCCGTTGATAGGGAGTTCAGAGTTGTCTCTCCAAGCTTGGAGGGCTGCTCCTGACAGGAGGTGTCTACTCCTGTGATTGCTGAAGACTCTGACCAGATTTTCCATCCCTATCCACAAACCTGGGCACTTTCCCCTCTGATTGGTCCACTTTTGTTTCCTCTCTGCCCAAGATGGGCTCTTGAGCTTCCCCACAGTTTGTGTGTCTGTCCTGCTGGCATGTGTCTCTGCATGTCCCTGGCAGATAGGGGGATCTCTACACCCGTTTTCTGCCACTAGACCCTAAGGCAAGGGGGATAGGCCTCTGTATTCCCAGAAGTCACCACCAAGGGGATGCTCCCACTGGGGGAATAATGGCAGTTCATGGAAATCTTGGTTCAAGCTGAACTCTCTATTAAGGTTAGTAGGGGTGGGGACAGTTGCTATGATTCAGCCTGTGGTACCTGAGGCATTCGGTTTCCCTAGGAACCAATACTTATGCAAATTGAGTCTCAATGGCACAACCAATTCCAGTATGGCCATTCTCTGTGGGGAAGGGGGTATGGGGCTCACCCACAGAACCCTGCTCTCTTGTGCTCATTCACACCCTCCCAAAGGGCATGGGTTCTCACTTGCCACCTGTCCTCTATTTTGTTCTATTGGTCTGTTATCTACTTTTATATCAGTAGTGTGCTGTGTTGGTTAATATTTCCTTGTAATATAATTTAACATCATGTAATGTGATGCCTCCTGATTTGTTTTTTCCTTAGCATTACTTTGGCTATGTGTACTCTTTTCTGGTATCATATGAATTTTTGGTTTGTTTTTTCTAATTCTTTGAAAAAAAATGACATTGGTCTTTTGGTATGAATTGCATTGAATCTGTAGATTACTTTGGCAATATGGACATCTTCACAATATTTATTCTTCCAATCCATGATCGTGAGATACTTTTCCAACTGCGATATCTAGGATATTTTTAAATCAGTGTTTTATAGTTTTTCTTGTAGAGATCATTCACAATCTTGGTTAAGTATATTCCCAGATTTATTTATTATTTATTTATTTTGCAGCTATTTTAAATGGGATTGAGTTGCTGATGTGATTCTTAGGTTGTTTGTTATTAATGCATAGAAATGCTACTGATTTGTGTAAATTGAATTTGTAACCTGAGACTTTACTGAATTCATTTATCAATTTCAGAAATCTTTTGGAGGAGTCTTTATGACTGTACTCTCTGATTTTTAAAGCACTTCTGAGCATTTTCTATGGAGCAGGTCCAGTGCTGAAAAATCCCCATGGTGTTTGCTTGTCTGGGAAAGACTATTTCTCCTACATTAGCAAAACTTAGGTGACAGTTATTCTGTTTAAGAAGACTAAAGATAGGACCCCAACTCCTTCTGGCTTGTGACATCTCCTTGAGAAGTGTGATGTTGGTCAGGTGAGTTTTCCTTTGTAAGTCACTCGATGTTTTTGCCTCACCACTTGCAGCGGTTCCTCCTTCGCATTGTTTTTGACCAGGCTGATGACTGTGTATGCTGGTGATGTCCTTTTTGCAACGAATCTCCCAGGTGTTCTTTGAGCTTCTTGTATCTGGATGTCTAAATCTCCAGCAAGACCAGGGAAATTTTCCTCAATTATTCCTTTAAGTAGATTTTCTAGGCCTTTGTCTTCTTCTCCCTAAGGGATACCTATGATTCCTATATTTGTGAACTTTACATAAACCCTTATTTCTCAGAGATTTCTTCATTTCTTTTGATTCCTTGTTCTTTATTTTTGATTGACTGGGCTAATTCAAAAGCGTTGCCTTTAATAATTTCTAAAATTCTTTCTTCTGCTTAGTCTAATCTATTCTTAAAAGTTTCCAATGTGTTTTATATTTCCCTAAATAAATTTTTCATTTCCAGAAGTTGTATTTGGGTTTTTTAGTTTCAAAGTGTCTGTCTCTTTTATAAATTTTTCATTCATTTCCTGAATTATTTGCCTGGCTTCCTTGAGTTGGTTTTCCATTTTTTCTTGGATCTCATTGAGCTTCCTTACAATCCCTATTTGTAATTGTTTATCTGTCATTTCAGTATTTCCATTTTGGTTGGAATCCATTACTATAGAGCTTATGTGATACCTTGCAGGGGGGTTTCTTTCACAGTGATTATTCATACTAGTGGAATTGGAGCACTGATTCCTTCTTATCTGGAGCAGCTTTTACTTATTTTTTTTACATTTTCTTTTGCTCAGATGGGACTTTTTTTTTTTTTTTTTTTTTTTTTTTTTTTTTTTTTTTTTTTTTTTTTTTTTTTTTTTTTTTTTTTTTTACTTTTCTCTTAAAACTGTGCTTGGAATACATGTTCGATAAGGACTTTAGGCTTTGCTCATGGGTATTTTCATTGGGGCCCAGGTTCTGAATGAATCCATTGGTTATAGATAGTCTTAGTGTGGTTATTTTCTCAATTGCTAGTTATGTGTAGGCTTTAGCAGTGGTTTGTTGGCAGATTCTCTGTCTCTCATCAAGTAGGGGAGATGGAGGTCTTTGAAAGCATTTCTCTGTCCCCAAGCCTGTTGACTTCTTAACAGTGAGAATTATACTGGGACACCCAGTTTAATCTCAAAGTCAGTGGGTGGTGCTTTTGGTTAAGTGCAGCCAGGCCCTGTACAATTGAAACAATAAATGTCGTAATAGGCTGTACGAGTTGATCTCCCTGCCAGTAGGTAGCACTTGAAGGAGGGAGCCCACTACAGTGGGTTTTTTTGAACTTATGTCTGGCCTTCATCAATCTGGGGTA
The DNA here is from genome assembly GCA_004363605.1 of Indri indri. Lineage (NCBI taxonomy): Eukaryota > Metazoa > Chordata > Mammalia > Primates > Indriidae > Indri > Indri indri. The sequence continues at coordinate 50,628 of RJWJ010008538.1, forward strand.
TTGCTGTGTATCAGAGACAGTGTGTCAGTCCCTGGACCTCCCATGGTACCCCTTCTTGTGCTCCACCACAGCTCGGGTGGATGAGGGTTTGAGATTGGATGGCGCTACATGAGGCAAGCCTATGTTCAGTCTCCACCAAGGTGGGTACAGTTGGTATCTCAGCCATGATCAGGGTCTGTCCCAGGCCACTGGGAAAAGACACCAGGGAGGGGCTGATATGGCCTCACCACACCAAGAGTCTGCTCACAGGGGAGGAGCAGTCTGGAATTCCCAGTGCAGTAAGCAGGAGTGGGCTTCACTCTTCTGCCAGTTCCCTTACCCATCTGTCATTTCCCACAGATCTTCCTCCATTATGTGGTCATAAGCAGAAGCCCAAACCAGCAGAGCCCACCAGTAGTGTTGCCTCAGGCAGTGAGCTTGAAGCTTCCCTGCCCAAGACCCTGCCCTGGACAAGCATGGCATTCTTGTGGTGGAGGTGTGCTCTGTAATTATGGTGTGACCTGGACCCATGCCACACTCTTCTGTTAGTTATGTCTGTGTGGGCTCCCTATCCTCTCAAGGTCTGTTTACAAATCTCTCTTCCATGCCTCTGAATGACACAATCAAATCCTGGGGGTAGCGCGGACCTGTCCTCTGTAACCCTGAGTTCAAGCCCCAACTGTGGCAGCAGAGAAGTGCTGGTCTGGAGTTGCCCACTGAGATCTCAAAGGGGCTCAATATCCCTCCACTTCAGGGTAGTCCCCACTCTGCTGGAGCAGCAAGGCAGGTGGTTCTAGGGAGGGATTTGGGGTTGGGATCTCACAGTCTGAGCACCGTTTGATGTGCTGCAGGTCGGTAAGGGGAAGGGCGTGAGCCCCATTCTCCATGGAAGCCTCAGTGTGGTGAATATGCCAACAGAGGAGAAGCGGCTGCCTCTGAGTACCTTAGCTTAATTGTCCATTGGGAAACTTGTGCCAACCCTGCAGAGGAATTGCCACAGTTGTGTCAGCAACTGTGGATCGGGACAGAGTCTGAATGGAGGAGAGCTGGCACTCTGGTCCTCTTTGTCCCAAGGTGTGCCCTGCATGGGATGCACTCTCCTCTTACTTGAAGGCAGCCCACCTGTACGTCCAAGCTCTGGGATCACACAGTTCCCCCCCCCACCCCGCCCCCCGACCCACCAGCCTGCTGTGGCTACTGCAATCTGAATGAGAGAGAATATTTGTGTGGGTTCCAGTGGCTAAAAATCTAAAATGCTGAAGCCCCCTGGGCAGGACAAAGGCACACAATGGGTGGAAAAGCAGTTGGACATCTCCCTCCTCAGCTTGGGTATGTGGTAAGGGGGAGTGATCCCCAGTGGGCTGGAAACCTGGTGCTGTATTCTCAAGAAGCTCTCAGTTCACTGCCAGCAGCAGTGCTGGGGCTCATAAAGGTAGAGGATCTACCCAACAGTTTGGGAGCCTTAGGACTGCCAGAGGTGTGAAAGGAGGAAAATCAAACACACCCTTTCCATGGGCCTCCTAATTCCCTGTGGGTTGATCTCTGCTAAAATCTTGTTTCTTCTTGTTCTTTCCTGTGACTTCTTTCCATGGTATCTCTGGCAGGTTCTGGCACTCTTCCTTCAGAATTACACCTGGGCTGTGATTTCATCTGGAACTTTCTCTTCTTTCTGAGATGATCTGGCTTCTGATGTCTCTAGTCAGCCATCTAACCCATATCCACTCCATGTTTTTCCTAGTTACTTAAATAATAATTTTATAACTCCTATATTACTATCAGCTACTAGAGATTAGGAAACATATTTGTGTGTGTTTTGGAGTATGTAGAATGTAATCTTGCATGTAAGAAGCATTTTAATATTTTTTGAATGTGAATAAATGAATAGATATATGAATTTTAGTGTAATAAAATGTTAGAATATTAACATTATAAAGGAATCTTAGAAGTAATATAATCATAATATAATTAATACTTGAATCTGTTAAATTTCTAAAATATATTTTAAAATTATGTTCCCTTTTAATAATTAGAATGTATAACTTCAGAACAATTATTATGAGAAAATATGTCATAAAAAGGAATAAATTAGAAACATATAAATAGGAAAGAGAATTATAGTATCTTTTCTAGTATCCTCCAACTAGAAGTTTAGATTAGGATTTCTTTTTATTTTATTTTATTTTATTTTATTTTATTTTATTTTATTTTTTGTTTGTTGTTTATAGGGGTACAGATGTTTAGGTTACGTATGTTGCCCTTGCCCCCCCTTCCCCCCAAGTCCCAGTCCCAAGCGTATCCATCTCTCAGAGGGTGCGCATTGCACCCTTTGTGTATGCATATATCCGTCCCCTCCTCCCCCACACCCCTCCCCCTTCCCCCTCCCTCCCTACCCGACATCCAATAGATGTTATTCTTATGTGTACACTTATGTGTTGTTCAGTTACTACCAATTTGATGATGAGTACATGTGGTGCTTGTTTTTCCCTTCTTGGGATACTTCGCTTAGAA
>RJWJ010008539.1:0-53143 GCA_004363605.1 Indri indri
GCAATGTCCTAAATTCTAAAAGCAATATTTAGGCTACAGTGGAAAAACAAAGCAGACAGAGATCAACTTCACAGTACCACTTCTTTTTCTTTTTGCAGTCTGCCTATTCAAGCACACACTATAGGCAAAATAGTGAAGACTAATACTACCAGCGTAGCCATATCCAGACCACAAGATGATTATTCCAAGAACAGGAATTTGGGATGTTGGTACTATCCCAGCAGAAATTATTGAAAGACAAGGTTGGAGGTTTTGACTGTATATTACAGGATCCCACACCAGTAGTAATGTCTGGACCATAGTAGGCCTCCACTACATATTTGTTGAATGAATGAATAAATGCATAATCAGGAAACACCTCAGAGATGTCTGGAAGGCAACTCTGTAAAATTTCTTGGGTTTTCCCACAGAGCCACAGTGACTTGTGGGGCCTAGATACTTTTGCTTTCATAGGCTGCATTGGTATAAAGACTACCATTATTTAAGCTGAATTAACTCAATTTTCTTCTTCTGATTTTAAAAGACATTAAGAGTTTTTTAATTCAGCATATTATGGGGATACAAATTTTTAGGTTACATATATTGCCTTTGCCCCACCCGAGTCAGAGCTTCAAGCATATCCAACCCCTAGAGAGTGCACATTACACTGAATATACCCAACACCCCCACCGCCCAACACCCGATGAATGTTACTACTGTATGTGCACAAAAGTGTTGATCAGTTAATACCAATTTGGTGGTGAGTACCTGTAGTGCTTGTTTTTCCATAATTGTGATACTTCACTTAGTAGTGTGGGCTCCAGCTCTATTCAGGATAATACAAGAGGTGCTAGATCATCATTGCTTTTTGTGGCTGAGTAGTGTTCCATGACTATTTTGTAATGCACACTGCCACATAGAAAATTTAAAGAAAACAAAAATGGTTTATGGGGGAAAAACCCCCAAAACCCTAAGTTTACTTTTGTTTTTAAGTCAAGTTTATTTTGGTAGCAATTTTAAAACACTTTGTTTGGTTGTTCTCTTCAAGACTTAAGTTTATCCTATTCTATCAATTAATTCCAAAGATCCCAAAGCCTTCTGCTTATGAAGTTGATTTTCTGAAGAGGTGTGGATTTCTGGTGAATATTTTTCAGAATCTATTATATGCTGGAAGGACAGTGTCACAACTTCTGAATCTCTTCTCAACCATCAGGACTGTCTAACACATTTACAGAGACAATGAAAATAGAAAACTCACATATTGATTTTAAGTCAGATTTTCTGAAATTTTAAAATAATAAGCATGTTTATATGCAGATGAAAAAATAAGACTAAAACTTTGGTTTTTAAAATTAGAAATAGTGGCTGTGTTTTATGCTATTAGTTACATAAGTAAAGTCAAATTAAACAGATATTTGGCAAATTTATAATGCTGATTTTGTGCATTCATTTATTGAACAAATATCAATTGATTATTTACTTTGTGACAAGGTGTTATACCTATATCCCTGGATGCATAACGATGGGTTAGCCACTCAATATTTTCTGAAGCTTCAGGACTAATTCTTACTGTCACTATGAAGAAAAACCATTTGGTGCATGCACTGAGTAAAACAACAAAAAAGCAAACAAAACAAAAACTTTATATCAATGAATTGCAAAAACTACTATTTAACTAGGTTGGGACCAAAAGTTGTAAGAGCTGTTGGCCATAATTATCTGAAAAGAACCCAAAATGTCAAGCTGGCCTCTTAATGGTGACTGGATGAACACCAGCGTTCAGTGGTTTGTTCTTGATGCACATCCAAACATTTGGACATTTGTTCAATATTTAGCTAGAGCCTTTTCTTCTAATGTAGGTTACAAAAGTGTAAAGTTTGACTTGCTACAGAGCATTCATGATTCTGTTTTTACCATATTGAACAAATAAAAACAGTCCATATTTGAAAAATGAAATAAGTAAAAGAAAAGAAATTAAGATATTTTTGTGGGGCCCTAAAAAGTATAGTGGTTTCTAGGCTCCATGGTTATTGTGCCTAACAGACAAGTGGACTCTGGATTTCCCAGTGTACCCTAAGCAAATGATCGTCCTCTCTAGGATTATTGTCCAAAGCAAGCTGCCCTCATAACAAAGGCCTGACTTCTGGGTGGAGGACACACCAAAGGCAGAAGGACTCACCAACCAGATGGACATTGGTCAATATGGAACAGCCTTCTGGAGACTGCTGTTTACCTACTCATCACCTACTTTGGAAAACATTTAGTTGTATAGAGATTGCTGTCTATATTCTCGGCAACTAATGAGGGATTATAGCTCCTAAAAAAAAACTGCATTATCAACAACAATAATAATAATAATTTAAATTCATGAGAATCTACTCTGTGCTAGGCACTGAGCTTAATACAATTCATACATCACCATTAACCTCCCCAAGAACCCAGAAAGGTAAGAATTATTTCCTCCATTTTACGATTTGCAACTAGGGCTTAGAGAGGTTAAGTATCTAGCCCAAGGGCACACAGTTATCCAAAGGCACAATTGAGATCAGGATCTGTCTCTTTCTAACTTCAAAGGTTATATTCTTTCTACTATGTCACCTTGACATTCAATGGTAAATATATGCAAGTATAATAGAATACACACAACTGTTTAATGAAAAGGAGGAAGACTTTGATAGCATAGTTAGAAAACGAAGGATTATGTGAAAAAAAGTGTTATCAAAACTAATCTTCTCAGACCAGAGTTCTGACAAAACATTGGGCAGGCCATGTGATCAATTAGTTGAGTAACAGAGAATGTATAAAATCTGATGCCAAAATGACAGCAACTCCAAATAGTTGAATAACTTTGTTGTATAAGGTAATACACATCTTCATTGGTAAAAATTGTTTTAGTCCCCAAAGATCATTGGCACTAATGTAGAAGTAGAGATCAATTTATTCACATATAACTGAAAATGTAACTCTGTGAGAAAAGAGATTTTTCCCTACTTTATTTAATGTTTAATTTCCAGTACCTGGGATAATGCTAAACATACATTAAGTACTCAATAAATATATGTTAAATAACTAAATGAATGAATGAATGAACAGAGTATTTGCCGTTGAAGAAGGAGGATAGCACGGAGTTATGAGCACCATTTTTGGAGACTGATGACTCTGAAATCAGATCTTAACTTGACTATTTCCCAGCTTAAGACATTCACCAATTACATTTAGATCCTCTAAGTCTTAGTTTCCTTATGTATATTAATAAAACAGTGAATATGATAGTATCCAACTCAGAGATTTAGCATGAGGTATGTATAAAATGCTTAGCACAGGGCCTAGCACAGAGTGACTAATGAGTGCACTTTAGCCATCATTAGTATCATTATCATTATTATTATTTTGCAATAGAGAGGGAAAACGTATGTGGTTTCTTCTTACAGTTAAGACATATTTCAACTTCTGGATCTGTTTGTCCTTCTTTTCCAAGGTCTGACATGAAAATCAAAAAGAAATAGATCATAGAATATGGAAGTTAATTTGAATAAGTTGAAGTATGCTGGGGAATAGCAAAAACGAATGAGGGACATGAATAAATAAGTGGAAGCAGACGAAACAGAAATGCAGTAGAGAAAGGCTGGTAAAGCTAGAGAAAGCACAGAATCATAGATCAGCTCTGTAAGTCCTTCTCATTATCTGAATGAGAAAATGAGGGCCCAGAGAAGTTCAATCACTTATTCATAATAATACAGAACTTCAGTTAGAATTCGGGTCTCCTAACGCCCATGCCATATTTTTTTAATCTTGTTAAAAACTACACAATATGGGTAATAGAGGATGAAATATCTAAAATGGCCTCGAATTATTTGTGGTATCAATCGCTGTTCTGCCATATTTTTACCCTTGCATTCTGATATAAAAACAGTTAAGGAATAGAAGTTTTCTGGGTGTTAACAACAAAGAATTCCAATTTCTTCAATTAGTTAATGGCACAAAACCCCAATAGACATATGTTGTTTACAGAAGCCTTCAGAAGTCTATAGTGTGAGCTCAGTCACAAGCTGAACGCTTGATTCCCCAGCCCTGATGACAAAGGACAATCTCTAATTTAATACTCAGATAGGTGATCTGGGCTTGAATCATGGCTTGTGGGCACTTGAAAAAATCCAGTTTCTTTTCCCCCATGGAAATAGCAACAATTACTCAGGTCATAATCCAATGATATTTTACAGTTTAGATTTGGCTTTGTGTCTTTGATTTAGCAATTTGTCCATGGACTGGGTACACATGAAATAGATGGGAAATAAGTGGTGTGTTAAATGCTTCTCAACATAAATCCATAAATATATGATCATAATTCAGTTCCTAAAAAAATGAGACTAACCTGAATATTAGAGAAGGATGAGACATAGCAGCACATCAGAGGCAATAGCAGCCAGAGGTAAAAATATAATAATAATACTATTAATATATATTGAGAACTTCCATGTGTCAGATACTATACAAAAACCTCAATATGCATTGTTTATTACACTTAATACTCCTAACTACCCCTGGAGGTAGGGACAGTGATTGTCAACCTCACTTGGTAGATGAGGAAACCAAGGTTCAGAGAGTGTCACCCAAGTGAAAATAATGGAGAAAGTATCACCCAGTGTAACAGGGTCAATCAGGGTACATTCAACTGTATGTAATAGAAAGAAGAATTAAGTGCCTTAACCAAATATGACTTTAATTATTTTTCTTACATAACAAGAAATCCAAGTGTAGAGAAATGAGGGCTGTATCAACTTAAGTAGTCATCAAAAACTCAGCTTCCTTCTAGCTGCCAGTTGCACCAACCTCATGATCAGAAGATGGCTGCTCCCCCTCCAGCCATTGCAGCTGTCATTCAGGCAAGAAGAAGATCAAAAGCAAGGGATAACAGATGTACCAGCTGAATTCATTCCTTTTTATCAGGAAAATGATAGCTCTTCCAGGAGAGTCCTGTTCACATCCGTTGACCAAAACAGGCTAACAAGCAACTCTTGCTACAAGGAAGTATAGAGATGAGAATATTTTTTAACCTGGCACATTATTACTCTAAATGAAACTTGTATTCATTTAGAATAATTCATTTAGTAAGAAGGGGAGAGTAGATATTAGGTAGACAACTAGCAGCACCTGTCATGAACTCAGGTGGCTTTCGGATGCTAAAGCTCAATACATAAATGTGCTTGTAACCTCTATCTCAGTACAAAAATTGGAAATTCTAAACATCCCCCCACCCCTGGGGAAAAAAAGTTTGAGACCAACTTGTCACTTGAGTGATAGTTTTTGTTACATTGCTTCTCCTGAAAACCCAGCCCTGAAGCAAAGAGCACAGAAGCCTAAGCGGTATCCCAGCTCTCTAATCGCCACTGGCCTCCCGTACCCTTTTTCAATGCAATAAATGACCATCAAGCCTTCTGCTCCCTGATGACCAAACAGCGAAAATAATTTTCTTTGAGAAGACTTTGTTCAACCTAATTTGTGAGTAAAATTTCCTAAGGGCAGCAGTGAAAGGCTAAGATAATGAGGAAGTCTTCAAACTCAGGGGAACTGATGAGATCTTTTCTCAAAGTCACCCTACACCATTAATCAATTGTTACTAGGCAGAGTCACAGAGCCCAGATAGAGGTCGACAGATCACATGGCCCACGGCACTCCACACTCCAGTGTCCTGCTGCTTAAACTAAAGCGTGAGGGATTTTGCAACGTAGCAGAATTCACAACCTATGTTGATTTTTCATATCGAGGGTTCAGTTCAAACTGTGGGGTGTCTCTGAGTAAAACAAAGTAGAAAATCAGAGGAGAGGTTAAAAAAAAGGGGGGGGCAATATCATCAAATAAGCAGGATAAATTGATCATACGGTTTGCAAAAAAGAACAAAGTTGGAAAGAAAAATTAAATTTAGCATCTTAAACTACTTGACTGTGTCCTTATCTGAAAATTGCAAATACTTTCACCCGTCATTTTTAATAAACATTTAAATATAATCTTATCCTTCTTTTCAGTCCAAACCCAGATAATATATTCCATCATTTTCCACTGAGCATGATATTTTGATTTTTCAGATGCTCTGTAAACCAGATCCCATTGTGTCAGACTTGTAAATGATCTTTCTCTTCATTAACTTCCTCTGATGCTGCTTATATGGTAAGATACTTTATTTATAAGTCAGAGTGTCTTTAGAAGATTCTGAAAGATAAATAAGTAAACATTACAAAATCTCCTTTAGCTATTTCTTATGTTAGCAAAAAAACCCAAATGCTAAACTCCCTCTTCATTAGCTCATTCTTCCTCAGATTCTAGATTTTTCTCAGTAATAAGGAATAATATAAATTTAAACAAAAAAGTAAAATCACTCACTGCAAAGAGAGGTAAATTTTTATTTTTATTTTATAAACAATTCCCTCATATCCTGGTTCAGCCTGTTCTTTTTAGTCATACTAGGAACAAGACATCGGGCAACAATCACATTTATTAGCAATACGCAAAAGATCATCCAGAGAAACAATTTGGACAGTGTGAAGGTTCTAATCCCGTAACCCTTTGGATATGAAACAGGTAGTCCTGTTCCATCATATATTTGGCAGCCTCTAGTTTTAATTCCTGAAGAGAAGTCCTCTAATTTGTCAGACAAAAATTTTCCCACATTTATACAATAGCAGAAAAAGCTGTGTAGATCTGGTTCACCATGACAAAGGTGAAGAGGAAAAATGATTTAATTTAGGATCTATGATGTCTATTTTTGTCTGAGACTAAATCTTCTTTAACTAATACCATCATTTTTTAAGTTCTGCAAGTCAAAGAGCATGTCAGATAAAATGCTTAGGAATGTTTCTGAACAGAAAAGATATTAAAAGTTAAACCTTGCATGCATTTTGACCAGCAATCCCACTTTTAGGAATTCACATTTTAAAAATAATCAGAAGAATCAGAAGAATATGTAACACTGATATGTAAAGTATATTCATCATACTCATCATAAAAATATTTACTACAGTGAAATTTGCAAATAACTGAAATGTTCCAAAATAGTGAATTAGTTAATTAAATTATGATACCATGGTACAACAAAAGTCTCCATAGTTGTTTAAAACGGTAATGAAGATCTCTGTTGATATTGCAAAGATGTCAATAGTTCATTGTGATGGGGAAAAATCAGCTTATAGAGTAATGTGTGTAGTATGAGCTCATTTTTTGCACAAATTATTCTATATATGAATATGCTAAGAAAAATGCATGAAAGGATATGCTCCAAAATGTATACAGTGGTTGTCATGGGTTATTAGGCTATAGATAATTTCTATTTTTTCTTAATACTTTTTGGAAATTTCTTTTTTTCCCTTTCTTTTTTTAAACAATAATGAGAAAGTTTTGCAAGAAGTGATTTCTATTTTGAGGGGGGAAAAGAAGGGGGAGGGGAGGAAAGACTTCTGCACTAACGCCTGCCTTCCCATCTGGGTTAGTGACATGCACGCAGAGGACCTAAAGAGAGAGGAGGAGGGGAAGCAAGAAGGAAGCCTTCATCACACTGAACGAAAAGCAGATGATATGCGTATCAGCGTCCTGAGATGTACCACTCTGCTGGGAAAACCCAAGACAAAAGAATTATTGGACACAACAGTTCAAAGCATATTGCACCTGTCAAAACGTCTGTCATCGTCTATAGAAGTGCACCATTCTAAGACGGAAAAGAGAAACTTTGGCCAAGTCACTCAGGAACAACAGCTCACTTTGTCTCCTTCCTCTAGCCAACTCCTCCATCTGAAAGCCATTGAGCTCCATGCTAAAGATTGCCTGGAAGGACCAGACAATAGGAAGGTCTCTTTCATTGTCAAGGACAGTTACACTTTGAAGATGACGCTCAAAAGGGGTTAAAATGGGTCAACAAGCAATTGTTGGGCCTATGCAAGGACATGTGAAGAGAACATTGTTAAAGTCACACACAAAAAAAATTCGATCTCAAAGAATTCAACTTTAACCTAGAGGAGGTGTGGGATGGAAGGAACTAACACACAATACTGATTTCTGATTTGATCCCAAAAAAGAATTAAGGGGGCAGGGGACCTATCCCCAAAGGATTAATTAATAGACAGTTTAGGAATGGTATTTGCCCTTCCAAATGTGCACCCACACTGTATAGAAAGATAAGTGCAATTTAGGGCAAAGTGAGAAAATGTGATTTTTTTAAAAAATGATGTGAAATATGTAAGCAGTGCTAACTCCAATGCAGGCTGTTGCATATTTAAGAATTATATTTTCTGGATGCACTTTAATAAATATGTATAGTATTTAGCCAGATGATTGGTAAATGGCTGGGGATGGGTGGGTATATTTTAACACTAGTTATTACTTCCATGCAATTTCTTAGATATCCTGAATAAACAAAGCTTCAAAGCCTTCTGAGAGAAGCTGCATGACGAGTTCCCATCAGCCTGCCTAGTTTTAAGGCCCGGCTCTGCCTTGTATAGGCCATGTGACTTTGGATAAGTAACTTACTCTCTTTATTCTCAGTTTCCAGCGGTGTAAAAGGGGATAACAACAGTACACCACAGAGGTATTTCAGTGATTTTGGATTTCAGAGTTCTGGCTAAAGGATTATAGACTTGGATATTATTGCACCATTGTTTTATGTTTCCCCATCTAGGTTTTACTTGATCAAAATGGCTCTTCACTGCCAGTAAAAAATTTCCAGCACATAGTGGATGTTCAGTAAATTTTCAGAATGGATAAATGGAAGAACTAAGTCTTACGCTACCTTGAGCTCGTCATGGAAGAGGATTGTGTCCTTTTTAGTGGACATACCTAGCACCAAGGACAGTGCCTGGCAGCTGGTGAGTGCGCCAAACGCTGGCTGAGTGCATCACACTTCTCAAATCTCTCACAATGACTGACTGGAACAGTGAGGACCCAGAAATACTTCACAACAACCTCAATATCACTGACTTACAAAATCAGATTGATTCTCACAGAGGAGGGAAAACACAGGGTGCAGGAGCATAAAGGAAGCAGTAGGAGCTGGGAACCTAAACATGGCAAAAAACCTGTGAAAAAAAATTGACACAGGGAATCGTATTTCACAAAGACCTTGAACTATGCCAGAGGGACCCCACACACTTTAAGAATTCTGGGGCAATTTTCCTAATGTCAAGTCTTCCCCAAAAAACAGCCTCTTTCTGGGTCCCTGCGTGACTTCAAATCCTCAAGTTCACGTTAGAAGTTACAGAAACATTGCCTTATTCCTCCCCTTGCCTGAGTAGTTTCAGAGTCTTTTATAAAGTGAGTTGGACTAGAAGATCACATTTGCAAGCTGGCACTCTGTACTCTCAACTGAAATTTTCCAAACTGGAGGTTGTATTAATAAATGGAATCGTTTTTTATCAACTTCATACATTGTTTTTTAATATAGAATTTGCTTTGTGGAAGATATTGTGGTGTGGTGTTTGTGAGCATGGCTGATGGAGGCAATCACTGTTTGGCCAAATCACTTTGTCTATCGGTGTTTCAGTTTTCACACTGGTAAATGGGATAATACTACTGACCTCACAGTACGGTGCTAAAGGTAGAGAATATAGTATATAGAAAATTCTCAGAGAGGAACATGATGACACCGTCATCAGAAATAGTGCTCAATGTCAGAGGCAGGCAGTTGGATCTATAAGGCATTGAATTAGCTCTGCACAACCAATGATAATAGACATACTAACTACTGTTGATATTAGCCATAAAATAATGACTTGCATTTGTATACTACTCTTACATTTCAAAATGCTTTGATTTGATAGCAAACTTGATCCACAAATTATCCTTTGCAGTAAACAAAACATGTCGTACCAATGTAATAGTAAAGAAATTCCAGCTAAATGGTGGGGGTGACACTAAGTTGAGGTGACATTTGCAGGAACACATCCTTGGCTCTTCAGATCCAGGTCAGGCCCAGCCCCTTAGCTTGTTCCTTAATGCTCCCACTACAAAATATCATCATCCCAAAATCTCAAGTCAAATGTTGGTCAGCCCCAATAATCTTAAAAAGCACTGGGGTCTTTCACCAACCTCAAAACTGCCTTCCCTTCCCTTATTTTCTGAGCCTTCATTCATAGGGATGATGTTGTTTCAAACAAAAAGAATTATGTAATAATAATCTCTTATCCTGCTTTACTCTTCGAAGAGTTCAAATGTATTATATGTTGTCAACCCACAATCATCATCTCCCACTCTCCACCACATTATCAGAAGGTGAGGGGGTTTACACAGAGTTTCTATACTCGCCTCACGTATGTGTACCAACAGTGTGGTACAGAACCTGATTTATAGATGTTGGTGAAACACACACACATATTCATGTGTGCATATATACTAGCTCTAATCATATAATATGTACTATAGCTTAACATATAAAATAAAATCTCATAATATAGCTTTAAAAGCTTAGTTGTATATATATGTATATTATTACCATTAAAAATAAAGCTTCATCATCTATGAAATGGAGATAATAATACTAGCTACTTCATGAAACCACTGTAAGGACTAAATGAATTAATACACTAGAACAATCCCTAGTACATAATACATAATAACTGTCACTCTCATTATAATTATTGTTTATTTTATATGTTATAAAAGTAGTCCTCGCTTGTTAACAGCATTCACTAGACATTGTCTGAAATATTTAGTTTCTTCAGTGCACCGAATTTTTAAATTTATTAATTTCTATTTTCCAATGCAACTTTCATAAAAACATTTTTCAGAAAAGTAACATATTATGTCCTTTAAAAGGTAACTCAAAGCATGTAGTAATAAATGTACCATAAGTCAAATCACATATTCCTGAAGAAATAAAAGCAAGCAGTAATTCCGAATCTATGCAACAATTATTTTATACTATTGGACCTTGTTTTAGTCCTCACTGCCTGTGCTATACGTGAACACATTATTTATTTCCTGAAATTGATTCATCCTCAATTATGGCTGTTTAACTCAGCACTGTTTTCAGAACTAATGGCGCTGAGAAAGATTTAACTATGTTTACCGTGGCATGTTTGTGCCTAAGTCCTAGTACAGAAGGAGCTGTCATTCTGAAGGACTTGAACACCTTCAGCTCATGACTATGACAGTCAAAGTTGAAAATGCTTCTCATCCATCACTACCTAAGCATGGCCAGGGCTAACCCAACTGACTTTCTCCCGAATGAGGACAAATAACCAGAGACAGCTCATCACAATCCTCCAAGGAAGAATGGGTTCCTGAAGGGCTTCTTTCTTTAGCTCTGATTCTTATCTCACTCATTTAAAAAGAAATACTTACCTTGAACCCTATCAGTCTACACAGATTCTGGTATATTTAGAATAGAGTTTTGAGCAAGTTTTCTCAAACGTGTTCCACAGGACACTAAGATATTGACAGATGTTATTTTAAAAAAAAAATACATATATGAGCATAGGCAAACACACCTATGAAGGTTCTCTGATTAAATAAAGTCAGGATTCTGGGGTAAACAGAATTTATCAGATCTTTTTATTGTGGGATTTTCAGAGACCTAATGTGTTACTATGACTCCTTAAGAGAGTGCATCTCTCAGACATATTTATCTATGAACTTTCCATTTCATGAAGCATTTTTCTGGTACTAGCGTTCCATGGAACACACTTTGGGAAACTGCTTTAGAACATAGTGTACCACATATTTTACATCTTTGTATGTATCCCTTTGCTTAATTATGAACAGAATTTCTCCATCTGTATTACATTTTCAGTAAATTCACTAAATTGCAGTTTGACAGCTGAGGGAATCCATGTACTCCATCAAATACATTTTCTATTCTTGGACTTGACCATTACAAATTTTTGATTGTTCTAGAATAACTTAGAGCAATGATTTCTAGACCTGAAAATAAATCAGTTGTGGTAGCTCCTTAATTAAATAGCAAATTAAAATATCCCAGAATCAAAATTCTACATGAAATTCATGAATTTTCCCACACAATACTCCCCAACCAAATGGCATGAAGTTGAATTTATGATTGTCGCATGAACTCTGGTGAGAAAATGCCATTATGTCTTCAGGAAACCAGTAACAATCACCACTGATAACCCTTCACATTGTCTCATAACAAAACCATTTTAATTGATAAAAAGTAAAAATGAACTTATGTTTATTTATTATAAAGATAATATTAATCTGGAACTAAGACAGTTCTAAAGTTTGGGGATTTTTCTTTAAAGTGCATTACTCATAGGGAATGCTGATGTTTAAAGAAATTAAAAAGTCTTCAAAGTACTAAACAGACTCTTAAATGTTAGGCAGTTATTGTTTATAACATTTCATTCCTGTTGAAACTTTGAGATTTAAATTTGGACTTCAGACATGATGATGTCTTAAATGTAGGCATACTGTATATATTAATTTGAACTGAAGCAAAAAATATTTAAATGCAGTAAGATTTTTACAACCTCCATGTATCAAATTCTATGAATCCAAGCATGTGGTAAAATTGCAAGAAACTTATATGAAAAACTGTGTGTGTGTGTGCGCGTGTGTGTGTCTGACATTGATTTCTGTGTCTCTCTGAAAGTTAAAAACAGTACATTAAAAAGAGAAAAGCTAAACTCATAAAATCATTTGATAGAGTTGGTGTAAACATTGTATCAGGACGAAAAGCTGCTAGGCTAAGCTGTTAAGTTAACCAAAATCAAAGATATTGCCTGAGATGATCAGTCTGATAAAACAGTCCCTAAGCTGCTCCAATATTCTCTATTGCAAATCAGCAAATTCAGCATGTCTTTTACATTAAACTTTGCTCCAAGTGTTTCAGGGCCTCAAACTGGGATCCAGCTTCAGGTTTCTGACATAAAAACCTCAATATAGCCTGAAGAATTCCCCTGGGCACTTC
The DNA here is from genome assembly GCA_004363605.1 of Indri indri. NCBI lineage: Eukaryota > Metazoa > Chordata > Mammalia > Primates > Indriidae > Indri > Indri indri. The sequence continues at coordinate 12,887 of RJWJ010008539.1, forward strand.
AGGAGTAATCAAATGTCACGTTAACTATTAAATTACAGACATTCAATTATGTTTTCCAAACCTCTGCTTAGAAATTCTAAAGCCCCTTAGAAAACATCCTTAAACCAAAGGCGAGGTTGGCAAGTGAAACCGTTTACCTGCGAAAGCAAAACAAAGAGGGGTCGTCCCCATCCCAGGAGGCACATTGCAAAGTGGCACGCGATGTACCCCATCCCTATTGTGAGGCACAAATTCTTTGTAACACTGGGAGACACCGCGGAACAAAAATACTATTAGAAATGCTTCAAAAGGAACATTTTTGGCTGCGCTAGAGACTTTTGACATTATTTATTAGGTTCAAAAATGCTTCACAAAAGCCTAACAATGGTCCTGTGGAAACCAGTCCATCTGAGGCCCTTTCTGTTGTTCCGAGCAGGCATTGATTTGAAGATGGGCAGCACTCGCGGAACAATTCCCTCGCAGCGGTCAGTGTAAGTGAGCATTCACCACCGGCCTCGGAAGGGCCTGTGAACAAACCGTATGGAAACGCCGGGGTGGGCAGGGGGGGCGCCGAGGAGCAAACCTTTATTAACCTCTTGGAGGGGAAATGCGTGGAAGCACCGGCCAGCAGAGGAAGGGGCTCTCCTGCCAGATCGCCGCGGAGGGAGGGGTCTGCCCCAGGCCTCCTTTCCCCCGGGGGCTGGGGATGCTCGGGGAGCATCTCCGGTGCCATGGCAACCGCGCCTCTTCCGACTGCATTTCCGGACGCGCCCCGGAGCCCGCTTTGCGTGTCGCGGGGTGCCCGAGCGCCCGCTGTGGCCGCAGTCCTCTCCTCCAGCTCGGGTTCCGAGGAGCTCTGCCGGGAGCCCTGCGGGGACACGGGGGTCTGGCTCCTCCTGCAGAGGCCGATGGCAGTGGAGGGTCGTCTCGCGGCGGGACCCGGAAGGCCGCAGAGGCTGATGGCGGTGGAGGGTCTCCTGCCGGGACCTGGAAGGCAAAGCAAGGCGAGCATGGCGCTCAAGTGTGCAGGGACCACAGGGCACCCGCCCACACCTTAAAAATAAATCTCTCGTGACAACTGGATGTCTGAGAAATCAACATTTGTAATGTCTGCAGAAGGGGAAAAAACGATCCCCTGACATTACCCTCATGTGCTTCCTCGCATTTGTTTAGGATAGTAAAAATGCTCTCTGTGCCTTTCCTGTTCTTTGAAAGCACTTCCCTCCCTCCCTCAAAATGTTTTTTTGCCGAATCCTTATAAAACGTTTTATTTCCAGGAAAACAGTTCAGAACTTTTCAGGAGAGGGAAACAGATGAATTGGTGACTAACATAGAGCCCCAACTTCTAAATTTGGGGGAAGTTTGTGAATGGAAAATCGAGAAGTGAAGTTAGACATGCAAAAACAAATGGATCTACAGCCCATTTAGACTGACAAATGATGATATTTTAAAATCCGAGAGGCAGTTACTTCATGGGATTTATTAAAAATTGCAAAACCAACTGAAGATTAAAACTGTGGATTAACCTGAGGCTAGGTCTATACAACACACATATACACTCTAATACTGATGAGAGATTCAATTTCTATTTTCTTTCTTTGCCTGACCAAATCATTTTTTCATGTAAAAGATGTGGTAACTTTTTACAACAGTACAGCCAAGACTGCAAAAGAATATATATGTATTTCAATATTTTCTATATATTACATGTTTTATATGTAATATATAAATTATAATATAATGTATATTTATATATAAAATCTCAAACTTTTACCTGAAGCACTCTGCCCATTGACCTACATAAATTAAACTCTAATTCTTCAGTACTGAAGTAATATTATTTATGTGCTGTAGATCATTTTCTACAAGTTTTTAAAGGGCTTTGAATAGCATGCAATGTCTAGAATATTTGGAACGACCCACAGGGTCATTCACAAATTCAAAAAATAAGTAAAAGAATTAAAATTCACAGTGGATGTCAAACAGCTAGTCTATCTCTAAATAATTCGGTTTAGTTCATCACACATGGTTCTGTGCCTGGCATGTATTGGTCACCTTCCACTGCGCACTCAAGATACCCAAGTCATAGAGAAAAATTTTTAGTGAATCTGATTTCTCCAATGAGGATGGTTTCCTGGTAATAAAGGTGGAATGGCATTTTAGTATCTCCGGGTAAATGAAAGCTTTCAAACCCATTGCTTTGCAAAACTAGATGCTTAATAGCTGTTGATTTGGATTTGTACTCTTGGCAGATGAACCATTCATTGTATCAATATTTTGTGCAAGAAGCATCAACCGGAGAATGTGGATGTGGCTCTGGAATTTGGAACAGCAGGACTTGACCTAGACAGAATATGTTGTCCTCTGTCTTGAGCCAAAGAATAGCAATTCCTTCCTTGAAAGCAATTCGGTAGTGACACATTTTGCAACAAACTGTTTTAGGGAGGCAGCGTAGTATAGTGAAATAAACAAAGCTTTGGGGTCAGGCCATCGTAGATTCAAATCCTGGCCGTCATCTGTCCTATGTCTCTTTGTCCTTTCTGAGGCATAGGGGTTGTATTACCTACTTTAGAGGGTTGCTAGTGAGATTGTTTGTTCATTCATTTATTCATTCATTAATATTGGAGTGCCTATTTTGTGCCTGGCAGTATTCTAGACATTGGGATACAGAAGGGCATCAGACAGGCAATATCCCTGCTCTTATAGAGCTTACACTTTACTTGTGGGGGAGGAAGAAGGGAGGAAAAGCAGACCAATAAGTAAGCAAATGAAAAAATTATGTGAGCTGCTAATAAATCCTATGGAGAAAAATAAAGCAAGAAAGGAAGTTAGAAGAGACACAAGTAGGTAACATTTCAGTAAAGACTTGCAGTGAAAAAGAAAACTAGCTAAGTATCAGAGGGAAGAACATGATAAAATGTTGAGTGTCAAGTACATAGTAAGTGCTCAATACCCAACAGCTATTACTGTCATATTTTGAACCTTAATGTAGGAATGCTGTGACCTAGACTCGGAATGGAAAGCTTGAATTCTGGCTCCAGCCCTAAAGTTACAAACATCTATGGGCCTCAGATTTCACATCTAAACCGTGGGAAATAACAGTTTCTAGCTCAGAGGAGGGCCATATGAATCAAAATTGAAAATATGTGTTCATATTTTATCACATTGCCTTGTACCTAGTAAGACTCCAAAAACGTTAACCAACCAGCATCAGCTGCTTCTCATGCTCAGCCCCACCCTCCAAGAAATGGAATCTCTGACTCAGCCTCTTGGGAAGAAGATCTCCCAGCCCCCTTTCTTGAGCTCTTCCACCCCAAGCAATACATTCTCCTCTAGGTCAAAAAAAGTTCTCATTTGTATTGAATCAAAATCTATCTCTTCCTTCTTTTGATCAATTCCAATGAATTGTACAAACGTGGAGAAAAATCTACCTCAAAAGTTTCCTTTAAAAAAAAATGTACATAACATCAGTCTAATCCTTCTTCTATTACACATAATGGTTCATAGACTCTTTGAAGACAAGCAGTTTTTCCTTACATTTTCTCTCCTGCAGTCTGAACACTAGCACCATAAACACCAGCACCCTTCAGTCCCTACTATGTTCAGGAAACTTTATTTATATCAATCCTTTAATTACAACATCTCTGCAATGTAGTAATTGTCATTAGTTTACAGATGAAAAACCTGAGCTCAATGAACACGTATAAGATGTGATCGTGACTACACAGCTGAAATGGGAGAAAGCTGATATTTGAGCCCAGGTCTTCCTGGTTCCAAAGCTCATTCATTCTGGGACATCTCCTTACTTATAATCATTCCTTTTATTACATGTGAGTTTGAGACACTTCATTATTATATACATTATCCTGTGCTATAAATTCATGGCTTCCTTATCAGTAAAATGGGGATAATAATATTATCTGCCTGAGTGTTATATGAGGATTTCATAAAATAATAAAAAATTCTTAGCATAGTGTCTGGAACATGGTAAGAGTTTGATAAATGGGGCTGGAATGATGATAACAGTAATTAATAGCTGCCATTCTCAGGTGCAATACCTGAAGCACCAAATTACCTGTCATCAACTCACACCTGTTTTCTCCTTCAATACAATGCTTGGCAGGAGGCATATGTTCATTAAGGGTTGACTAATACAGTTCTTATCATACCTTCTAGAATAGGACCTGCCATTGAGTCAATAATTTTTGTTTATATTGAAGTTAAAAACAAAATATGACCAGTTGAAACAAGAAAAGAGTTAGGAACCACAATGTGATACCTACCAGAATTTCCCTTGGAGTTGGTCAAGGGCTGGTTCTGAAGTCTCCTGTGTCTATCGATGTGCATGCCTGCAGCCTCCAGGTGAACAGGATTTACCGAGAATGGCTGGATAGGCTTTTGTGCCATTGGCTGCCACACAAATGGACTGTTCCAGGCCTGCTCTGGTGCTCCTTTGGCTCCATTCTTAATCTCTTCCCCAACACCAAAGATCAGTGGGGCCTCATCTGTTTCACTGGATGGTGCTGGGGAAGAACACGCTTCTCTGTAGCTTTCTTCTTCAAAAGAAACTGTGCTTACAGAAGACCTGGGGATTATGTACTGGTGAGTGCAAAGTAGTCTTTTATATGCCATTGGACTCTGAGTCCTTTCTAGAAATACAAAAGGAAAACACAATAGTTTGAAAATATATACTTTAATGTCACCTACTAAATTACTGGCAGGAAGGATGAACTCAGGTGGCATATGGACTTTTGGTTGCTTATTTCATGTTTCTACCCTGAGCAAAGAGAAATGACAAAGAAGACAGGGACCGGAGTAGCTGAGCGGGAGAAGAAGAGAAGGGAAAGGTCTGAAAAGGGAGGAAGGAGACTAGGAATGCTTGTGTCGAGTTCAAGCTGTGTTTTAGGCACGGTGTGAGGCCCTAGACATGTTTGTCATTTAAACTTTACAAGAACCGTGTCTAGCAGATAGTATTATTATGTCCATTTTACAGGTCAGAAAGCTAGGTTAGGCTTATGTATTGAATTGTGTGGCCCCCAAAAGATATGTTAAAGTCCTAACCCTCAGTACTTGTGCATGTGAACTTATTTGGAAACAGAGCCTTTCGAGATATAACCAAGTTGAGATAAAGTTATGCTGTATTAGGGTGGGTCCTAATCTAATTTGACTGGTGTCCTTACAAGAAAAAAAGTTATTACTCAGCAGAGATGCAACTTGAATCTAGATCTTTCAACCCCACATCCCAATCCTGACTGCTCAAGACACTCCCCTTGATGCACTGTCAGAAGGGGAAAAGCAATCTCAGTTGCTTAAAACTGCTCTAGAGTATTATAAAACATGCAGAGAAAAGCTATGCCTCCCACTTTGATTCATATCCAGCAGCTGAGGTGGGTTCCTCTACCTAATTCACTTCCAATGAGAAACTAATAGCTACTGTGTCAACTTGGAACATTCGTATCGAAATTTCTAACTTCTCAGCAGAAAGTAAACAGAAGAAAGAGACCCCAACAATCAAAGACAGTAATGAGCGGAGCTGGTACAATGCCAGGTTTCCCTGGCACAGAGGAGGAGGTGCAGAGAAGATAGTTTAAAGAGATATCAAAGAGCAAAAGTGGCTTCTTAGCCTGTTGGTAATGGGTTAGTTATGGGGGGAGGAGACAGACAGAAAGAGGGAGGAATAATTCTCCAGATCGCACAACTGTATGGATCGGGCGTGTGTGTGTGTGATGATTTAGGATTGGGATTTGAAAGTGCTGAGGTCTCTTTTGGAGAGATGGGTTCTGCGAAGAGGATGAGAAGATACAAGATTCATTTGCCTTTATCTTATTACCCAATCCAATCCTTTTTTGAAATTCTTTTTTTTCATATAAATAAAAATGAATTATGGCTTATTTCTAAGATAAGATATTATTCACAGTGGTGTGAGTGCAAGCTCTGGAGCTTGGTGAGCTGGATTTGAATACTGATTCTACAAATTCTACGAATTCCACAAATTACTAGCTGTATACCCTGGAAAAATTCCTTTAGGTTTACCCTGTCTCAATTTCTCATTCATAAACTAGGGATAATTGTACCTACCTCTAGGAATAGTATAAGGAATAGATTAGATACTGCACTGTAACTCCTCAGAGTACTACTTGGCAGATAGAAATATGAATAAATAAATATTGAATATTAACATTATTAGTAGTAAAACAGAGTTTATATTAAAAATGCTTAAGCATAAAAATATGTAAAATTATACAATTTTATTTTTAAAATACCAAGAATAAAAACTGGAAGAAAATGAACCAAATTAATAGTTGTTTCTCAGTGGTATAATTCAAACTTTGGGTACTTTAATGTAATGTTCAAATCTTATGCACTGAATATATATTACTCTTATAATCCAGAAAGCACATTTAATTAGACAATGCAGATAAACTCTAGAGAGTTAATATAGTTTAGCATTCCTGACTGTAAATTTATTTAACCAGATATCTTTTCACCCAGCAGTGATATGGAATAAGATAATAAGATCATTCATGGAGGAAGCAGAATGAGGAAAGAGAAATTTTCAGAGCTTAGGGATCTGATTGGGTGGGTTATGGGCAGACACATTTGGACAAATGAAAGGCAATTTGCAGGAATACATTGGGCCTGTGGTAGTATGACCAAATGACCCAGTTTGATATGGGTTAAATTGTGTCCTCTAAAAGATATGTTGAAGACCTAACCTCATGTACCTGTGAATATAACCTTATTTGGAAATAAGTTATTTGCAAATGCTATCAAGTTAAGATGAGACCATCATGGCTGTCCTTAATTCAGTATGACTGGGGTCCTACCAAGAAGAGAAAACAGAGACACAGACACACAGAAAGAATGCCATGTAATGAGGGAGGCTGAGATTAGAGGGATGCATCTAATAGCCAAGGAGCACCAAGTGTTGCCAGAACCCCCAGAAGTCACAAAAAATGCATTGAACAAATTTCTGCTTCAGAACCTCCAACCCTGCTGACATCTAGATTTTGAGTTCTTGCCTCCAGAACTGTAAAATATAAGTAAATTTCTGTTGTTTTAAGCCACCCAGTTTATAGTACATTTTTATAGCAGCCCTAGAAAACTAATAAACCCAAAACAGTTTCAATTTACACATTGTCCCAGAGTACAGTTGATCCTTGAACAACATGGGTTTGAACTGCGTGGGTCCACTAATATGTGAATTTTCTTCTGCTTCTGCCACCCCTGAGTCAGCAAGACCAACCCCTCCTCTTCCTCCTCCTCCTCAGCCTACTCAACATGAGGATGACAAGGATGAAGACCTTTATGATGACCTACTTCCACTTAATGAATAGTAAATATATTTTCTCTTCCTTAAGATTTTCTTAATAACATTTTCTTTTATCTAGCTTACTTTATTGTAAGAATGTAATATAATACATATAATGTACAAAATGTGTGTTAATTGACTGTTTATGTCATCAGTCAACTTCTGGTCAACAACAGACTATTAGGAGTTAAGATTTGGGGGAGTCAAAAGTTATACATAAATTTTCAACTGATGGGTATCAGTGCCCCTAACCTCTTCATTGTTCAAGGGTCAACTATAATTATTGATAGCAGCCCTTTTCACTGAAAAAAAAAAAAAAAAAGCATCCAGATTTGGGGGATAGAAAAGAGGAAATCCCAGAATGTGGCAGGTGTGAAATGGGAGAAGGAAGGGAATGGATTTCTTGGGCTCTACTATGCAGAAGAAACTGTGCCAAGGTGTAACAACTTGTAACAAGACATGCATTCCCTGTGTTCAAGGCACAATAGCAAAGAGGTTGCTGTCCATGCTAGGTGCCTGGACGCAGTCCTCCTGAGTTATAACGTTGTCTGCAGAGGGGAAACCAAAGCAAAGGCCTCCAGCAGCCAGGCAGATAACAGAAATGAGAGAAAGGACCAAATAGGGGTATCCTGGGGCTATGTTTTCCATTAAAGGGAGCAGGGCAGACACTTTCGGATCATATCTTTCATTGCCTTGAGGCAATGTGGGTCCAGTGCAGAAAGTCTTTCCGGATTTTCTAGAGAAGCAGAAATATATATATATTTTTATGTATGTGAAAACTTCTGAGTTGTAAATGTTGGTAACATTCATTTTTTGAAAAATGCAGTATGGGATATGTAAAACATGACTGTTCCCTGAATCATCACAGGCCATCTTTGGTCTATGGCCAGGCTTGTAAAAGCCACGCTATCAATTACTTCCTATCATAATATCTTCACCACAGAACATGATTTTATAAATATTCAGCTTGGAACAGTGGGGATCCATTTGCAAGCCCTGTATACTAACAGATCTTAGAGCTCTAGAACTCTGGTCTATGTCCAATACTTTAGATAGAGCTTTTATTTTCATTTTAATTGGTTGCCCCATTTCATCTTAGTGTCCATAATTTGAAATAGTAGACAAATTTATCAGGCTTTCCCGAATGCAAAGAAACATCTACAATCTTTCAGAACAGTAACACTGGATCTCTTGATCCCAAAGGAAAACAAACAACACTAGAACCAATGGCATTTGATCTGTCCTTGTCCATTGTTCAGTTATCAAGAACAGGATGGAAGGCCTGAGGCACTTTACACACTTTCACATCCCCGAAGTTATATGTGGAAAGAGACCTTAAAGGTCGCTATTAAATTGGAACTAATCAAACAGCACTTGCGTGCCCATATGGATATAAAACTCATCGGAAATCAGGCAGGTGGCGGGGGAGAAGGGATCAGTAAATTCACACCTAATGAGTACAATGCACACTATCTAGGTGATGGGCACACTTATAACTTTGGCTCAAACTGTACAAAAGCAATTTATGTAGCAAAAATGTTTTTACCCCCATAATACTCTGAAATAAAAAAAAAAAGGTCATCTGAGACTGAACCTCCATCACCTTCAACATCCACCTCTATTTAATTTAAATACCTCCAGGGAACTGGACCTTACTACCTCTGCATCAAAAATTTCACTGCTTCTCCAAAGAGCAAGTAACTAACTTTGTATTTGCATAAAACAGGACTTTTATATATTTATATATATATACACACACACACACACACACACATATATAAAAATGAGTGTGTGCATAAACACATATACATACATACAGGGAATAATTATTGAAGTCACTGTGTATGATGTTGGGATAAGTGGTTATTGTGCTTATTTATTTATTAATAGTTATTCAACCAATATTCATTGAGCTTCTAGCATATACTAGGTGCTGCCCCAATGATTACCCAGGCCAGTAGGAATGATCATTCTGAGACTAAATTGATCAGCTGATTTATAGCAAAATGGACTTCGGCACAGAAAACAAGACCCTTCATGTTCCACAGACCCCTGAATGAATTTCAGGTTTCTTCTAGGATACAACAAGCAGGTTGCCTGAATAGATAGAAAAACCAGTTGTTTTTTCATTAAGAAATCGGAACCAAAAACTATTGGAAATGGAAAATCCTTTTTCAATTCCCCAATGACTTTCATTCTTTTTTTAAACATCTTTCAAATTTACCATTCTAGATAATAACAGAACTGGAGCCAAAATCCATAGCCCATGACTTAAAGTCTGGTGCTTTTTGTTAGGTTTCACATCCCTTGCATCTAATTCAATATTTCCCAACTCTGGCTGCACGTTACACAATACCTGACATACTTCAGAAAACATAGATACGTGGTCCTACCCGTGACCAACCAGTGAGGGTGGGGCCCACATATCGGTGCACAGTAAAGCCTTCAGTGATTAACATGTGCGATCAGGGTCTCAGTCGCTCATCAGAGGTTTCAGGCACTGTTACCACTTTTATTCAGTCAAACAATCGCAAACATACTAGAGCTATACCATCGGTGACATCTTTCCCAGGTATCATTCTACAGACAGTCTTCATTTCAGAAACCGGCATTATATTCCCCTTTACGAAACTCACATGCTCCTTTATATTTTATTGGTTTCACACCAGTAACTTCACTTATGCCTGACAAAAACTCTCCAGCTACTCATTTTAGAAGGAACCTAAGTCTCAAACAGAGTAAGCATCTTGTCACACCACTAGTCAGGCGGTGAAGAAGCTGAGGTTGGGACACAGAGTCTTGACAGAGTTTTGTTTTTCTACTACACCAGCAATGCCGGTGGTGCCAGAGGACACACCTGACCCCCGACAATTGGGCTTGATGAAGTGAGGGACGCAAACCACCACGGTGATAACGGCTGACAAATACTGAGCACTGATCAGTGGCCAGGCTCTGCCCTACTGTCCAAGCCTTGACCCATAGAAAATGCTATCAGCATTATTTATAACATACAGGAGAAGAAATGGCATCTTAGGCAGGAAAGTCGATCACTCTGTGTAAGGCCCAATGAATAAAATTAGCCAAATTGGGTTTTGCACCTATGTACGCCTGCCAAAGGCCCACATTCTTAACTTCTCCCTCGGGCTACCTCAAGCTACTGAAGTAAGGGCCCAACTTTGCCCAACTACTGAGACATTTGTTTTTGGTATTTTGTTCATTAAAAAAGTCTTCCCAATATTCAAGATTTGCAAGTTCTTTTAATGTGTAAGCATCTCCACTTCTTATTTTGCAGCACAGGTCTTCCATCTGTTGCTAATTTTATTTGAAATAATATTATGGCAGACAGGAGATTACAAGGTACAATAAAATAAACCTCAGGACTAAAAAGCAATTTACAGAAACAATTTCTCATTCCCTTTGAGCTGCGAAATAGCTCATGACAAACCATGACAGATGTTGATGTGTTCATTTTAGATTCAATAGAAAAAGACGAATATGGTGACTCCTGCACGTTCAGATCCTCTGAGGTGCCAGTGAGCGTGATGCTGACTCCGCACCCACTTCTTAGAGCTATCCCTCAAAATAAAACTCTTGTGTGTTTGTTCCCCCTCTGTCTCTTCTCGCTCATGCTCCTAACTCCAGCTGTTATGAAGAGACTAGCGACAACTGTCCTAAAGAGAGAAATGAAACACAGAGACCATCGATCCCCCAAAGCTAATTTTGCCCTTCACTCTAGGTACAAATTAGTGCATAAAGTGAATTGATTTCATCTCTAGCATATCTAAAATCAAACAGAAATCTTAAATAGGTCTTCTGTTAACACTAAAAACTCCAATGTTACACTTCTTAAAAGCATTCTTAGACCACAAAACGGAGTTTAAGGAAGTCTGCCACCTCACAGTCACCTTTTCTCCTAGCTGGGAGTGAGAGTAATTTTTAAGCTAATGGTGTTGAGGCCAGGGGAAAAGCCCAGGAAGCACCAAGCCCTGAGAGGTGGGAGAGCTTAGAGGCCAAGTGCACAAGCTCTGAGCCCAGATTGCGCAGGTGAAATCTATGCTTTACTCCCTCCTGGCTGTGTTACCTAGGCCAAGCTGCTTAAGTGCTCTCTGCCTCAGTTTCCCCATTCCCACAATGGGTATAATGATAATACCTACCAAACAGGGTTGGAATGCAGATTAAATCAGTTAATAGACAAGGCTTACAGCAGTACCTGGCACATGGGAAGTACTCAGCAAGTCTTAGCTGCTATTATTATCATTATGATTATATTACTGAAAATGTTCCTTCCTCTCTCCCTCTATTGCTCCTGAATGACCTCTCTCAGTAGTAAGGACTCAGGAAGAAAGTAACATATTTTTCAGCTATCCAGGGATTTCCTCATCGTATGCATTCCTTCATTCGAAAATATTTTATTGAGTGCCCACTTTGTGCTTTGCCTTATACTTGGCCCTGGGGATACAATAGAATAAGGCAAATGTAGTCTTTGCCCTCATGGAGCTTACAATGTACTGGGGAAGGTGGCAAAACTAGGACAGAGCTAAATGGTTAGAAATATCAGTGACTCATACCAAGGGAAAAACAAGGGGGCTGAGACAGAGACGCATGAATGGAGACCTGTGAAGCTTTCATTTAATCTGGAACTGACCTGAAGGCTGAACAGGGTTTAGTCACTTCAGGCATGAGGAAAATGAGCATCCCAGCTTGACAAAAACTGAGACGTGACCCTAGGACTGAGAGCTGCTGATGGCGGGAGGGAAGGGGCAGGCAAGGCACCAGAAGGTTGCACAACATGCTGTGGAAAGCTACTAAAGTTTTCACTAGATGAGTCAGGACAGCAGCATTGACCTTTGCATCAGCCCCCAAGGGAAATGGCAGAAGGAGACAAGAGTGGAAGCCAGTTAGAAGGCAGTGGGTGGTCACCCAGGTGAGAGGTGATAGCAACCTGGATGTGTGTGGTAGTTCCGTACAGTGAATCCAAAGAGTCAAACCAAGATCTGTTTACCTGGAGCAGAATCCTCTGGAACTATAAATTGACAGGAACATTTAAATGGTGCATTTGATGAGCTGCTAAAGGCTGAGTGTGGACTAGCTTGATAATAAAAACTTCCTGGGGGCCAGTTTTAGGGAATCCCTACATTTTAATGGGTTTTGCCTCAATGAACTCCACCAGTTTGTCAAGGTGAAAGTCTGAGAACTGAGAAGGATTCCTTCATGGCTGTGGCAGGAGGAAGGGAAGAATAACCATTATAAAACATTCCCAGAACATTCTCCATAACCAAGGCATATCAGAGCCTTATTCCAGCCTGAAGGAAGGGCATTTTTCCCACTCCAGCCCCTTTTCATTTTCCTGTCTTACCTAGGAGGGAGAAAAAAAAATCAAAGCAATACATGTGAAGGTCACATACCCACTAAGAGACTGAGATTTAATCCTAAAATTATAGGATGCTTCCCTCCCCTGCACCTTCCCATCACACCAGCAGGGCTTTGGCATAAGAACAGTGGATTACAACTAAGAGAAGTGCAAAATGCAGACTGTCTCTGAGGAAGAATGGTTAGGGAAGCCCAAAGTCCAGAGGATAGAAAAAAGTAAGAACACTGGAAAAATGTGAAGCTTCTGGCACCTATAGCTACAGCAAACATTAAACACAGCCCAACACCTAGCCAGATTAACATAAAACCTCACACTAAAGATTAGTTTATTCCAGTTCTTTTTTTTTCTTTCAGAGAGGAGGTCTCAATCTGTTCCTCAGGCTGGAGTATGGTGGCACAATCATGGCTCACTGCCTCCTCAAACTCCTGGGCCTCAGCCTGATCCTCCTGCCTCAGCCTCCTGAGTAACTAGGACTAGAGGTGCATGCCACTATGCCCAGCTAATTTTTTAATATTTTTTTTCAATTTTTTTGTAGATACAGGGTTTTGTTACATTGCCCAGGCTGGTCTCAAACTCCTAGCCTCAAGCATTCTTCCCACCTTGGCCTCCAGAGTGCTGGGATTATAGACATGAACCGCCACACCCAGCCATCATGCTTGGCTTTCAATAAAAAATTGTGAGGCATACCCAAAGGCAAGAAAAAACACAGACTGAAGAGACAAAGCAAGTATAAGTGCCAAATTCAGATAACACACAGAGGATAGAATTATCATAAAAGTAATTTAAAATAACTATGATTGATATGGGCTCTAATGGAAAAAGTAGACAGCATAAAAGAACAGATGGGTAAGGTAAGCAGAGAAATGGAAATTCTAAGAAAGAATTAAAAAAAATAGAAAAACACTGTAGCAGAAATGAAAAATGCCCTTGATAGTCTCATTAATAGATTGGACATGGCCAAAGAGAGAAATCAGTAAGCTTGAAGATAGGTCAATAGGAACTCCACCAAACTAAAACATAAAGGGAAAGGGAATTAAAACAAACCAAAAAAAGGACACCACAGCACATACAAGAACTTTGGAACAATTTTACAAGGTGTGACATGCATATAACTGGAATACCAGAGGAAGAAATGAGAAAGAATGAAGCAGAAAAAAATATTTGAAATAACTATACCTGAGAACTTTCTAAAAATGGTGATAGACACCAAACAATGTATCCAGACACCTCAGAGAACATCTAGCAGGATAAATGCAAAACAAACAAACAAACAAAAACCCAATGAACGAAAACAAACAAAAATTTAGGCACATGATTTTTTTAAGAAGGCATGCTTACATTTGCCTTTGTTTCGTTTTTTTAATTTCAATAGATTTATGGGTACAAATGCAGTGTTGTTACATGGCTATATTGTATAGCATTGAAGTCTGGATTTTTAGCATACCCATCACCTGAATAGTGTATGTTATACCCATTAGGTAATTTTTCACCCCTCACCTCCCTCCCACCCTCTCACCTTTGAAGTATCCCATGTCTATTACTCTGCTATGTATGACCATGCATACCCATAGCTTAGCTCCCACTTGTAAGTGAGAACATAGGTATTTCATGTTTAAACCAAACATAAAGAGAAAAATTTGAAAGCAGCTGAAGAGCAGGGGGAAATATACACCTTACAGAGGAACAAGGATAAAAAGTGAGAGAGATTGATTATGCAACATGGTGAGTATAGTTAATAACATTGTATCGGATTTGAAAATTGCTAAAAGAGTAGATTTTTGTGTTCCTTCTCACCACAAAAAATGATATGTGAGATAATGTATATGTTAATTAGCTCAATTGATTCCACAATGTACACATATTTCAAAACATCGTGTAACACACTATATATATATGTATATATACACACTATCTTTATTTATCAATTTAAAAATTAAATTAAATTTTAAAAAGAATTACAGCAGACTTCTCATCAGAAATCATGCGAGCAAGAAGAGAGTGGAATAAAATATTTAAAGCATTGAAAGGCAAAAAACACCATCCCAGAATTCTATATCCAGCAAAATTATCCTTCAACATTGAAAGGTAAATAAAGACATTTTTAGTCAATAAAAAAATGAGGAATTCATTGCCAGCAGGCCTGCCCTGCAGGAAACATTAAAAGAAGTTCTTTAGGGAGAAGGAAAATAATATAGATCATAAACTGATATCTACATAAAGAAAGGAAGGCTTAGAGAAGAAATAAAGTAAAAGCTTTTTATTTTTCTTATTCTTAATTTATCTAAAAGATAACTGCTTCTAAAAGAAGCTTACTCCCCACTTCACCCCAACACAGCCCCCTGTGCCCTCTATCGTGTCTCCTTCCCCCACTTTATTTTTGTTCAATTAATATAACAATATCCCATATACGTAATTGTTTACCAGTTCATGTCCCTTTCCCTCAGCAGAATGTAAGCTCTGTGAGGGCAAGCACCATCTCTGAGTCATGTCCCAAGCACCTGTCACATAGTAGATGCCCAGAAACTTATCTTGGAAAGAGCCAATGAACGAATGGACCCCTCACCTCTCAGGTGGGTGCTCGTCAGTACTACAGCATCACCCTTCTCCACGTTGTCTCATCACTGGTCTGCAGAATTGCTGGGGCCAACTACTTCACTTCCCTTTCCTCAGCGATTGGTCAACATCACTCAGTTCATCATAATCACCCATTCTGGTTCTGGCAGTCATGGCGACTTGCTCCCTATCAAGGATGTCAAAGTTTTGTCTCAAAAACGCCAGTGCCCCAAAATTGGTTGTGGCACCAATATTTAAAGAAGAGTTCTAGGGCTATGTCAGCTCATGGGGCAATTGCTGATGTCTACCACGATGTGGGAAAGTGAAGTGGCTACAAGGGCAGGGATTTGTCATAGTTCGGGCAGTCTGCTAACTATGAGGGTGCCTGTCCCTGTCTTCTGCGGGAGGGATGTTCCTTCTCTCAATATTACTCAACCACCCTCCTTTCCTTAGAAAAGGGATGCCTGGAGTTAGCTTCTCACTATACATCAGAAGGTAACTGCAGATCATTCAGATGTAGTTCACCCTCTTCTCACGATACCGCCTCTTCCTCATGACACCATCAGCCTTATACAGCTACACGTAAACCACAGAAAATCTCCAGCCCAGGAACACAGGTGCATATTGGAATCTTTTACATATTTTTAAACTTTTGGGCTAGACTACAAAATGTTTCAAACATGAGATATAATTTAAAGAACACTGGTCTGAGAGCCAGAGCATTTGGTTCTGGTGGATTGATTGATTTGTTGAATGAATATCTCTAGGCATCAGTTTCCCTATCTATAGAAGAATTAAAATGATCTCTAAAATCTTCTTCAACTCTAATAAGCCTGTGTGTTTCTGAGTAGTTTTTAAAACTACACTGAACATTTTTTCTTTAATTACCTTTATTTATATTTTCAATACATCATCTTACCATATGAAATTGCTATTTTTGTAGGTCAAAAATAATATAGGCAATTTGATATATTACTACTTAATACCATACTACAAAAGGGTAAACACATACAAGTAGTTTAAACAAAATAAATAGCCTCAGATTCACACAATTTCGTTATATGAATACCAACAATTTATTCATCCATTCTCTTATTGATAGACATAAAAGTGAAGCCCAATTTTTTTTTTAATTTTACGATGCTATGAACATTCTTGTACATGTCTTTTTGTGCATGTACCCTAGTTTCTCTACAAGTAGAACAGCCAAGTCATAGGGTATGCATGTCTTCAACCTTATTATATAACACCCATTGTTTTCCAAAGTGTTTATATCAATTTATATTTTCACCAGCAATGTATACAGTTTTCTGTTGTTCCACATTCTTGCCAACACTTGCTATCACTTGAATTTTTTTTTAATTTTTGCCATTTCGGTGGGTATAAAATGGTACTCCATTGTGGTTTTAATTTTGTATTTTCCTGATAACAAATGAACTTGAACATCTCTCCTCCCACTAAATCGTGCATCTGAATTGCTTACAAACTGTATAATTGTGGGTTGAATTTCAGCCCCTTTCCTTCCTCCTGCCCTGTGTATTCTACCAGCTGGTGAATAGTGACATAGCCCTGGAGGACACAGTGGGGAGTACTTGGAGAACCCACAACGTGGATCATCTGCCTCTAAATGAATAACCAGGAGTTGACCTTTGGGGATTGTACTCACACAATTCAACTGCCATGACCCAGTGTAATATTTCACATCTTTGTAAAACTCTGGTCAAGCACTATTTTGCATGCAATTAAGTACTTGGATGATTCTTTCATCTAAATGATTAACTTATGCCAACCACAGCTTGCTTGAGACACAAAAGGCTTATGTTATCACTCCAGACAGCACCTTAGCCTTCTTATATGAAGCTGTTTCCAAATTTCTGTCTCTCCCCACTTGAGAATGTACAGTTTCTCAATGGCCCTTTTAAAATGAGATACTAAGATTGTAAAATAAGGCTGTACATATGAATATTTTAAATTACATAATTCCACAGCACATATTCAGAAAACCAACCCTTCATTGTATTTTTTTCTTTAAGAAGAAAGCTAAAGTGTTTTTCTCTCAAGCTAGAGAACTCAACAGGAATGATGATCTTTCTTAAATAACTCTGTGAATAAATAATTCCAATGAATAAAATTAAGTGGCAAGGTAGAAAAAAGAAGTCACACATAGAGTCAGAAACAATTGAAAAAGAAATCCAGGCTCCCCCCAACTCTGGCCTTTATTGACGGGATCACCAGAGATCTATGTAGATATTATTTTGAAATTTAGAGCTTCAACTTGTATGAACAAGAATACCCATGCTGAGTTTTTGCGCCCCTCTGTGAAACAGCAAAAAGAACCCAACAGACCCTATTCTTGCATTAAAGCAACACACTGTGGAAAGCCTGAAAATAAACCATCTATGCTTGATTAATTAGGTTTGTAAGTATTGTTTCAGAACCAAACAATATTTCTAAAGATTTCAATAGTTCAAAGATTGCCCTATGGCCGTCTGGCCAATACATCTTCTCACACACACGGTTTACAAGCATTTTTCTTCCCAATATGTTGTCTTTGGTTGGTGTGACATTGTTTGAGTGCAGGGCTATTTGGGTCATAGTGGTTTTCTCCTCTGCACAGCAGTGGTGCTGAGCACAGCACTTCGACCATACATCTTCCATGTCATTTCCATCAAAGGCACATGATACTTCCTGGTGACCAATCAGGAGCGGTCCAGCATCCTAACAGAGGGCATATTGGCAAACCAAGCTTTCTTAACGACAGCCATTGTTCAAGGCCAACAAAAGGGAGGTCCTGAATATTAACATGTGGCCTTGTGTAAAGGTCACCGGTATGGCACATCCATCATATTTCACAACCGAGAAAGAGAACTTTGTAAGTTCTGTCAGAACCTACTGTTGTCCAAATAAATGTATTAGGCTGACAGCTGACATCAACAAGGCAAATGATCTTGAGTGATGATCTCTTCTTTAAACAAATACCCTTTCACATCTTTGAAGCAGCAGCAGACGTTATGGTGAGAGATGGCGTTTAAGGAATATACCTCAAGGCCACAGGGGGTTAGAAGAACCAGGCAACCCAATTAAAATATTAATTTAATAACACGTAATCATTAGGCCAAATGGCATCTCCTTCTAACAGGCATAACTTCCCAGACTGAAAAGAGAAATCACATATTTTAGCACCTCAAAGTCTTGAATGGTCTTCTTAATGGTAAAGACCAACAAGTCCATGAAAATTCTATGAGTAAAGTGTACACTGTTGATATAATACAACTGTTGGAAGAGGACTCAAAGACCTGGATTCATTGACAACACTGCACTTTGGTTAAAGGCTACACGAAGTGAAGAGTGATGACAGAATTGAGGGGAACGAAGTGGTGTCACGTTCATTTAATACTTAACCTAAGAGCAAATAAAAGGCTTTCTTGACAATCTTGAATAGAGACAATTCTATGTTCAATATAATAACCAGAACCTCATACCTCTAAGATTGAACATAGAACTATCTCTAATCAAGATTGTCAAGTAAGAAAGTTTGTTATTCAGAGATATGAGGTTCTGGTTACCAAACACCGTCTTTTAAAATGTTGGAATTTATTACTCTTTAAGAGAGCTGAAAAAAATATAAGCAAAAGAAAGACCGGTGAATAAGCATGCATCTTAGCTCCCTTACTCTGGTTTTACTTTCAGAGGGGATGGGGAGGCAGGGAGGAGGAGGAAAAAGAGGAAGAGGAGGAGAGTTCCTTTCAGTTCCTTGGGTACCTCATCCTATCTCTTGACATGCAGATATTTTCTTTCCTTGTGGAGTATTTTTCACAGTCCTTCCTCTAACCAATTCCTACTTTTCCTCCAGTTCTTTTTTCTAAGCTCAGAACAGTTTGGGTCCTTCCTTTCCCTGTATGTTTTCACAGTTCCTTGGACTTGCTTTATCAAAACAGTCAAGATTTAAAATTGCTTATTGAATTATCTGGTCTTCAAAATTACTCCAAACTCCATGGGGAGAGAGACAGGGGATGTCTATTTCACCATTGTAGTTGCTCCATAAACATATGTGCATAAAATAGTAGCGTTCAATGTAAAACAAGATCCAAGTCTGTATCTATCAACTCTTGACTTATGGTAAGCTTCTGTTAAATTGAAAAAAAGAATTCTCATGCATGTGATGCGTGGATTCAGCACTGAATCAATTTACCTTGACTACACTATAGAGAGGACACTACAATACAGCCTCATCAGTTATGTTCCGTTATTTCGGTACAAGGTATAATCAGATAAGGGATAGGAAGAAGCCAATTTTTGAACTATCTTTGAAAAGGGCATTTTCTAGGCAAATTAATTGTGTAAATAGATATCAGTGACAAAGTTACTCAAAATAATGGTGTTTCCAAATGCTTATCCACTTGTCTTGGCATTGACTCTTCCTTTCCACCTCTGCACATTTATTCCACCTTGTATGTCCTCCACCTGGAACATTCTCTACCTGTCCACATTCTATTGGCCTTCAAGGCCCAGGGTAAGTACCACTCCTTTTGTGAAGACTTCCCCTGCTGCCCATGTTTACAACAACCTCCCTGCTTCTGAATGCCTCTAGTTCTTTCTTCCTGTATCCTCACTGGAAATATTGCAAATGAATGTCTTAGGTGAGTATGACATTTTTTGTAAAAAAAAAAAAAAAAAAAAAAAAAAAAAGAGTAGTAAATTACTAGAGGAAATAAAGGAGGGAAAAGTACATATCTTTATACTTTTCTGAATCCAGCCCAGTGCCTAGCATGTTGCACTCTGTAAATGTTCTATAAATAGTTGTTAAATAAATGCATTGACATATAAAAACAACCATTCTAAGTATTTAAGCAAGTTTTTTAAAAAGTCTCTTGTTGGCAATGCTTTATTACACTTGTACAGTAGTTATGTTTTATTCTGTCTGCTCAGACATACACACACACACACACGCTCATACTTCCTTCAGGAAAATGATCTTAAGACTCTAATTGGTTTGAATGAGAACATCCTTACTCTTAGATTCTTCCCTTCTCTGTCAAGACGGTACCCCACTCCCTGTCCAGGGTTGATTGGTCCAGGTTTGTGCAACTAACCCATACTTGGACAATCAGACTCCTGTGATGGATGTTTGTTCTCATGACCTAAGAGACCACATCTCAGTGCCTTTCTGGAGCCAGATCCTGTGAAATAAGAGCTGGAAGCTATTGGAGACCACGTTTTCAGTCTTCACTGAAGAGGCTACAGTGAGGAAAAGAAGCTGACATGCAGGAAGCTGAGAGGCACAAGGTGCAGGGTCCTAGGGGCACTGAGGGCTCTGGCTCAGACCTTCCCTGAGGCCCACCTCACCCCAAATTCCATGTACTTTGGATACATAAGCCATCTTTCTTTTTGACCAATGTAGTTCAGATTGACCTTTGTGATGTCTGATGTCTAATCAAAATAACTTTAATAAAGCTAGTCACTATTACCGTATTTCATTAACTAAAAGTACATTTCTTTACAAGTTTAAACTGATCTTGCTACCACAGATGTCTAAATTCATAAGAATGCATTAGATTAATCTGCTATTTCTCTTTTTAAAAAATAGAGTGCTTATGAAAAAGATACTTAGATAAGCTGTGAGGGAATTTTCATCCTCATAAATATGGTAAAATTTATTACCACCTCTTAATGAATTCAAAAAAAGTGATAATGACAAGGCCCCAGGTAACAATAATGCATAATTGCATATTTCCTACTGATTTATAAAATATTGCTCAGTTCCACTCTATTTGTTTCATCCTACAGATGATGAAGAAATAGGCTCAGAGAAATTATGTTACTTATTCAAGTTGCCCAACTTTTCACTGATAGAGGCAATCTTCTAGGCGTGACCTAAAGTGCCTAGAACAATGTCTAGCACCCCGTAGATGCCCATGTCCATTAATGCATCCTCCAACTCTTTTTTTAAATCCCCCAAAATTCTGTCCGTTTTCCACCACATCACTGCTAAATGCTCGAGGACCGACTCCTGAAGCTAAATTCTACAACCCTCCTTTCTGACTTAGGGCAGCCCCTAATCCTCTCTGCCTCTGTTTCCCATCAGAAAGAAAGACAGAAATAGTTATTATGTTCATCCAACAAAAAGGAAATTAATGGTTGATTAGATGCCTGTTGAACACAGTGAGGATGAAAACCAGTGTTCATGGTGAATTATTGAATTAGGGGGCCAACTTACAGTGAGGCTATGTCTACACAAAGCCAAACATCCAGTCAATTCAGCCACAGGACAAAAAAATAGAATTCAGTGACAGGAAAAATGAAATTAGTAGATCAGGACTGTGCAGACAAAATAAAATGAAGAAATGAATGTCAATACACTAGCACAGTTACAGTCCTGGCAGAGTTTACAAACTTAAAGTATATAAGAGTGAAACTTTTGATGCTCACTGTTAGAAAAGTAGACATTCTATTGAATATACTAACATAGATTCATTAAATGTGTGCGGGGATATACATTTCCCTCCTTCTTCTGATATTTCTATTTCATTTGCAGAATTCTAATTTAAGATGGAAATCAAGAAACAGCACAGCCAATATCCAAAGAACTGAGTTACACCACAGCCCAGGATATTAAAAAGAAGAACTCTGCTTTGATAAGTCTGGCATATAACATATTATGATGCAATCATTCAACATGACCTAGTGTCATATTTGGTGAATTAAATATTTTATCTTCATTTTCTATGAGGCACACAGTATATTGAGATGCATTTTATCTATAGACAATTCTAAATAACAAAATTCATTTGGTGCTCACACTGATTTTCCCAAACCCCTTTTAATACTATTGTGAAACCCATTTTTAAAATGTGTAATTTTTTGCTTGACTCATTAGAGAGTAGTTGTTGATTAGCATTAAAGGTATATGTATGTCAACTGTGCTCTTAGGAGATGTCATTTTAATGTCCTGGATCATTTTTAGATTTATATTTCAATTACAAGCACTTGCAATATTATGATGCTGTGATATGTAGAGCCCACAAACTCTAAACGGGCTCCAGAACTACATTAGTATTTATAACTATTGACTCAGTAGGGTAGAAGGAGAGATGATGATAACCTTTGAGTAATTTATCACTCCATTAAGAATGAAATACAGTGAATTAAAATTACAGATATTAATTAATAACTTATTAATTTAACTCTCCCACTAACCCTAAAAGAATTAGACCAAGAGGTAGACAAAGGAAGCATTCTTGAAGACAAATTAGAAAGTATAGTTTTGTGAACTGAGTCCTGAACCCCAGGAATGAACACTTGCAGCTGCAACATGAACTGTTTTCTGTTACCTTAAATACTACTGGGCCATATGGAACATTTCTGAGAACCTTCTATTTTAAAATGTTCTGTTCGTAGTTTATGCTTTTCCGTATGTCTCATCCTTACTTCAGAGTTTCTATTCATTTCCATAAAAATAAGATCTTTGTTTTACAAGAGTTCATTTCTCCCTGTCCCCCCATCCCTATTACGGCCACAAACCTCCACTTGGGTTATTACAGCCACTCTAGGACCAGCTGATTGTGGCAAGATGAATAGAGAATTATTTGCAAGAAAAACCACAGAGGCAAAATGATCTATGGGGCTGCAGACCTCCCATTTTTTTGATCATTCCAACCAACCCGGTGTGGAAGATAATAAACTTGGCATTGGTGTCGAGCTGTTTCAAAATGAATAAAAGGTTTACAGAAGTCATCGTTGAAATCTTCAAGGAAGTGAAGGAAGATATCATTTGGTTAACCAAAAATTAACCAAAATGTGCTTTTCTGAAAAAGGAAGCTCCCTGTAGTTTGGGGTTGACTTCAAGCAATTATTCAAACAAAACTGTTGGCGCCTGTGTTGGTGACAAAGTAGTGTTTGCATAAAGTAGAGAGAGAAGACAAATATGCATGAAAATTAAATTTAGGCCTCTGGGACCACCCTTTTGGGGCCATAGAAGAGCTGATTACATGTTCACAGTTGGAATTGGTGTTGGCAGGCAGATCTTATTCATGGGCAGAGGGAGGGACTCCTTTTTTGAGTGGCATTCTTATGGCAAAGCAAGAACAGTAGCATTAAAAGCATCTGATGCTTACAGACCTAAAGCCCCTCGGCCCCATGCTGCTCAGATCTGGCATCCAACTGCAGTTGTATCCACTGAGAAATAATTATGCAGCTCAAAGTATATGTGTCTGCTCAACTGCAGGTTCTCTCTCAGGTCCTCATCACCAACGTCTTCATGCAAACTGCTTTTAGCAAATTTTCATTTAGAAGGTAGCAAATACAGCCAAGAGAACAACTAGTATTCTGGACAACAGTATTCTGGTTGAGTCTTGCAATATCGAGATTGAAGGGCATGACATGAGGCTGAAGTTGTCTTGTAACAAGGTCCTTTGGGTACTTTAATAACTAAAAGTGTGTGCTTTAGCATGCTGTTGGCAACAGTTCTGTCGGCTTGGCTCTCCTGGCATCTGTGGTGGTTCCATAAATATGTTACATGGAACATGCTTATACTAA
This sequence comes from Indri indri, assembly GCA_004363605.1. NCBI lineage: Eukaryota > Metazoa > Chordata > Mammalia > Primates > Indriidae > Indri > Indri indri. The sequence goes on from RJWJ010008539.1 coordinate 36,637, forward strand.
AAAATTATCTGAAGGATAAACTAGGTGTCTTCTATTATATCTGAAAATGCTGCCTGTGGAGTACACTTAGAGAAAAACTGTATTATAGAAAGTGATAGTCAGTCTGGAGAAAGTAATTTTGGTTGAGGAAAGGATATTATTTATAGCAATATTCAAATATATAAAGAAGAAGAAACCCTAATCTCTGTTACTCTAGAAGACAGAAAGAACTAAGACCAGCTGTTGAAGTCATCAGATGCCACATTTTGATTCTCTCTAGAAAGAAACATTTCTAATAAATACAGGTGGGCAGTGGTGGAATGGGTTACCTCTCACAGCAGTGGTTTTCCATCTCCAGGAGTATATTAGCCATACTGTTAAAAGAATTGAATGAACGTTGAAGAAGGGAGTCTGTCCTGGGAGAGGGTAGAAATGTCAATTTCAAAGACACTTCCAACACTAAGCATTCAGTATCTTGGAAGGAGTAAGAGCAGGCCTCCTCTGTATTAGAAGGGACTCCGTTCATTGCAAGTAACCAGAATCCAACTCAAACAGGCTTAAGCAAAACATTGAGTTTCTTATTCTACTCTTAAAGTTCCAGGGAGATTTTGACTCAGGCATTGTTGAATTCAGATGTGTAGAAGTAGTGTCATCAAAAGAACAGTAGATGAGCATTAGACAAGATATTTTGTTCTTTGAAAATAAATGTAAAAAAAAAAAAAAAAAAAAAGATTCAGCTCAATCTCTCCACACTATTTTTCTCTATCCTGGCCTAATTCTCAAGCAGTCTCTTCCTTTGTGGTGATGAAATGGTCCCCAGTGTTCCAGGTCAACATCCCAACAGGTTGACAATCTCATCAGGGGAAACACATTCTTCTTTCTCAATAGTTCCAATAAAAATGCAAGGATAACATCTCATGTCATGTCGTGAGCCAGATGCCAACCCCTGAACAAATATCACGATGGGAGGAGAATTAAATGCTCTCATGGTACTTGTTTAGCTCACGTGCTCATTACTGGGAATTGGAGTAGGCTCAGCCCCACCCAAGTTATAAGGACTAAGATTGGGTGAGGAGGGTGATGTTATCAGAAAAAAGAGAGATTGGATACTGGGCAGATAGCCCTATATCCAAATACAGTCTATGTCAGCATGTATGATGTGTCTTAAATAACATCATACATGCTAACGAGATTGTATTAAAGTCATCCTCCTTCTCTGTGCCTTCACCATTTCTTCAGCAAATTCCTCCTTTACAATTGGAAGATGCATCTCTTTCCCTCCCCCAAAATGCAGTCCCTTCCCCAAAGTTCAGTTCTATTGAAAGAAAACATTTCTTAAATAGAAAACATTTTAATTCTCTAGAAAGATAACCTTTCCAATACAAGTGAGCAATGGTGGAAGAGGTTACCTCTCAGAGCAGTGTGTTTCCATCTTCGGGAGGATGCAAATCATATTGTTGAAAGAATGCTGAGGATGGGAGTCTGTCTGGGTGAAGAGTCCAAGACTCTTCTGACAGTAGCAATTCGGTACCTTGGAAGGAGGGAGAGATGGAGCTCCTCTGTATTTCTTGACCATTTCTGAATTAAAGACAATTATGGATCACCTACTCTGTTTCAGATACTATTCCAAATACCAGGAATACAAAGATAACTAAAGCATGGTTCCTGCTTCAGAATATTCTCATCTAGTGAGGGAGAAAAAAGTGCAGAGGAGACATGAGGTGACAAGTACGGATAGGCAGACATGCATTCAGAGCTATGGCAGCACAAGGAGGTGTCACATAACCCACGGGGCACACAGAGGGTTCTTATTTCTACACTTTGCATAATGCAGGGGCCATATGTTTATGTGCAAGAATTTTTAACATCTTCCAATTTGTCACCCTACTGTTTCAGTGGTTGCTAAAATGATCCCAAAGAGACTAAACTAAATGATGCCATTGCTCTTTACAAAACACAAAAGCTTTCAGGTTTCTAATAATAAAGCCTATATATTCATCATACAAAATTTGGCAAATTTCCCCTCAGGGAAAGGGGGAAAAAGTACATAACTACTATAAGCATTTTTGCTCTATTTTCACTCCAGCCTTTCTCCCATCTCTCCAAACAGACAAATAGAGAACTGTAACAAAAATATATTAAAATAATATATGTATAATATATATAATAATACATGATATATACATTATTATATATTATTATACACATGTACATATAATATATGTGTATCCATGGACATGCCTATATTATAACTATAGTAATACAGATTATTTTATATTCTGTTTTTCAGTTAACTCCATCATTAGACATTTCCCATGTCAATAAATATTCTTTGAAGACTTTCTATGACTCTACAATCATGTATCACATGTACAATGATGTCACTGTTCTTTCTGGCAATCTCTTTGACAGAGGCAATAAAAGAAACTGTTAAGTACAACAGCTTATTTTGGCGTCAAAGATGTCAAACTTCAAAACAGTCTGAGGTATACAACTCCAGAACATTAAAGTGCCATAAACTTTTAAAAAAGATAAAAATGTCACAGGACTTTGCTCATTTACCACTGCATTTATAGAAGTTTATGAAGGGCTGCATGAAATATAATTAACAAATAACCCTCATGTGATTTTGTAATATCCTCCTCCACATTTAGACCAACAGCAAAGCATTCTTTATCACATTTATAGTTCTGGGTTGGGACGCATATCCATTACTTCTGCTATTCTATTTAAAAGAATCTAATAAGCCAACCCAACTCCAGATGAATCTGTGTATAGAGGATATGGATCTTGATTTTAGAGACTATATCTGTGTTAGATACCACTAATAATTTTCATATTGTTTTATCTTATTTTGTAAATTTAAGAATGAGGAGGTGTTTCCACTGAAAGTAAAGAAATTTGCTCCCAAGAGTACACAGGGAGTTCTAACAGGATCAGATTCATTGGTCTCAGCAAATGTCTTGGTGTCAAACTCTGGATAATCTGTAACCTTTACCTTTAAACCAAAGTGCTTGGCTACTCAGGCTCAGAACACAGAGGCATTATATGGGTCTGAGTTTATTTCAGCTAATGGCCATAACAAGCATGACCCCGTGCGGAATGATGAAGGCCATTTGTGCACTAGCACTACTGTTACTAAATCTTTACCTCTTGCTTTCCAATGGCATTATTTTCTGGCATCTCTCTCTGTTCTAACTCTCCACAGGGCTTTATTTCTTACCACCTGTATCATCTTGAATTATGGTTGTCTATGTCCTTACCTGACTGCCTTGTTTGCAAGGATTCCCTATGTCTTCGTCATCTATTTCACTTCCATGTGTTTAAACTTAAGAGCGGAAGGAACTCAGTGTCAAGGTTTCACCAATCCTCTCTGCTACCCCCAAGCTTATTCCTTCCCCAAGACAGGACTGGCCATATTATCAGCTACAGGGATCACTGTACCCCAAAGCAGGAAAATGGGATGCATGCATTTTGTGTCATGTTTTCTTACATGCCTGTTCTCGTATCCCTATACTGGAAGTACCAGGCAAAACTGCCAGATGCTCCCACCCAGCTTTCCCATTAGTTGGTAAAACTGAGGCTTTAATTCAGTTCTGGATCCTTGTGTCTGCTCTCAATTGGATGAATAGGAGGGTTCATGACAGCCCCGCCACCCCTGCTAACCACCACTATTCCCACCCTACACAATGCACCAAGGCACAAGCAGCTGGCTGTGCTTCAGTGAGGGCGCAGTCAGCTTCCTGCCACTGGACGTTCCCACCCACTCCTGGAAAGGCCTTTGCTCCATGCATCATTCACTCTCAAAGAGGAATTAAAACCTGCAAAGCTCACCAAACAATTCACTTGTTAATATCTACTCTGTGCAAGGCACTGTGCTAAACACTGATGTTAGAGCAATGAATCGATGAAGCCCAATCTCTACCTTCTAAAGGCTCCAGTCTAGAGGAATCAGGATAGGTAAACAGGCAATCACTACGCAGTGTGACAAAAGCTGTCATGGAAGAGGAGCATCTCACAGCAGTCTTGTGATACAGAGTCATTGACATTAATGTTCCCGTTTTACAGATGAGATAACTGAGGCACAGAAAAGCTAAGGTGCCCAAGTTTATATGGGTCAAGAGAGTCAGGCAAAGCCAGAGAAGGCTCCAGCCATTGCATTCTTACTACAGCATGGCACCTCTGCAGAATCACAAAACCTCATTTATCCTAGAGGGGAAGAGAACTTAAAATAATTAAGGAAATCATCCATTATTGCCTTAAGTTTATGCCAGTTCATATAGATATTATAATTCTCTGAATCACTCTTCTAAATCTTACTACTGGTGGGAAATCACGTAGCACCTGATTTCAAGCTGTAATTATTAATCGGTTTAAGGCTAGGTTATGCTGCCATGGCAAACAACTCTGAAACATCCTCAGTTAGCTGAAACATAGAATTATTCTCATTTCACTGTTCATGTTCATCAACAAGTCAGCTTCTTCTGTACTCCAGATAATCTTCATTCTGGGCCTCACATGGAAGGCGCAGTCTCCGTGTGGGACACTGCCGGTCTCATAGCAGAGGGAAAAGAGAAGGTGATTCTCATAGACTCTGCTCAGAAGTGATGCATCTCTGCTCAGACTTCACTGGCCAAAGTGATTTACATGGCCAAGCCTGATGTCAATGAAGCAGAAGAGTACAATCTTCCCACAATTAAGGACAGAAAATGTCCTGAACAATGGCCACCATCTCACTTATGACTACAGAGGTGCAACTGAAAGTGGAGACAGAAGACCTGGGAATGGACATGAGCTTATCCACCAGAGCAAACTGAAATGAAACTCTCCGAGCTCTAGCAACATAACCTGTAAAACAGGGCTAGCTATATAACTACCTCATCTATCTTAGGAACTTGACATAAGATTCAGTGACAATGAGAAAGAAGTTCCTTGCAAACTTTGGAACACATTGCTCTTGTTCTCACATATTGCTTCGTGTCCAAATACCTCATCCCTACCTGTAGACTGGAAGTTTCAAGCTCTAATCTATGGGACCAGGCAGATAACACAAACATAAGCATTAAAGTTGCTTGCTCTAAAAACAAAACCAAAAACCCTTAATACCCACCTAGTTACATTTTCTTTCTGGTGTTTTGCTGCTGTTGTTGTTTGTTTGTTTTTTGTAAATTGCTTTCCAGGACAAACTCTGCGTATCTGAGGGCTGGATTTGGCCTGTAGAACCGCTGTCATCACCTATGGATTCCTTACAGAAAGATAATGACTAATATATACAACCCACAGTTTCAAACACAGGTCTAACATATAGCAAATGTCTGATAAAGTGAATGGAATGAAAATCCATTATCAAACGAGTAATACATTTATCTTAGAAAGTATTAGCCAAAGATAATTAAGGAACCTAGAATGATATTCAAGTCTCACACATGCTAACTCATGGCTCTTCCTTAATAAAACAAACCAATTCTTTACATAAAAGACATACGGACTCTCCTTGGCTTATGATGGGGTATGTCTTGACAAACTCACTATAAGTTGAAACAATCCTAAGTCGAAAATGCATTTAATACACCTGCCCTACTGAACATCACAGCTTAGCCTAGCCTAACTTAAACGTGCTCAGAACACTTACATTGGCCTACCGTTGGGGAAAATCATATAACACAAAGCCTATTCTAGAATACAGTGTTGAGTGTCTCGTGTAATTTATTGAATACTGTACATTACGTTGAAGTTGCGACCATTGCACACCACGGTGAAGGAGAAAAATCTTAAGTAGAGCCATCAGTAAATCAGGGACCATCTATGGTGCTTTATGATTAACCTCGACCCGATCATCAACTACTCCAGCTGCAAGGAACTATTCATTCATTCCTTCATCCCTCCATCAAATGGTTGTGTGACTGTTGTGTGGAGGGGACTGTGCAAGGCTCTGCTCTTGTTGAGTTTACAGGGTGGCAGAAAGACTCTGACACAATGTAAGAAAGGGAAGACAAGGCAAGAGTCACAGTGCAGAGGAAACTGTACCTGGAAAGACTGCAGGCCAGAGAGACGATGGAAGTTTGAAAAATAAATAACTGTGAGAGAGCTTGGCATGGGAGCATAATTCGAGAACACTTCCCAAGAGGCTGGGAGGGAACAGGGCTGCATCACGCAGGGCATTGGCAAGGGCGTCAGCAGCCTAGACGCATGGAATGGAGGAGGGCATATATAGTCCTTGCCCACAAGGGGAGGACATACTGTAGTAGTGTAGGATCTAGGCGTGAATGCCTGTGGAGAGTTAGACCAAGGAAGAGTTGGTTCTATGCAGTGGGGAGGAGAACAGAGAAAAGTACACGGCACTGGAGATGGGCTCTGAAAAATGGGGAGGATCTCGATGAAGAGAAATCTGGAGGAGGGACTTCTAGGAAATACATAGAAGCAGAAATTAGGAATATGACAGTGAATGCAGTTTGAGCATAAGGAAGTATAAAGAAAGGAGGAGTAGAAGAAGAGAAAGAAAAAGCAACGTGCACACATATTCACACTAAGGAGAGATCCTTCATTGAGGACCCACACGCAGGGCTCTGGGCTTAGCACTTTACAAACACTAGCTTGTTTAACCCTCAGGATCATCCCGTTTTGTGCATAACAAAACTGAAGCTTTCTTTAACATAACTTTCTCCAAGATGATGAAGTAAGTGGTAGCCTTTCCAGCCCACTCACCACACCAATTGATTCCCAAAGGCAGGAATAAGTCAGAGTGCTGCAATTGGTGTTTGGGAGCCAATTCCTTAGACAGTGAAATGCAAAGTGGATTTGGGATTTGAGATGTGAGATTAAGAACAGCACAGGGAGGTTGCTGACACAGCCATAAAACCTGAGTCTTTATGTTGTGACCCTGTTTAATTTTCTAAGTAGCACTCATCCCTATCTGAAAATATTTTGGCTAAGTGCTCGTCTGTCTCCATTCCATGGAGGCTGCTTAAAGGGAGGATTGTGCCTCATTGCCTGCCACCATATTCTCAGTAATGCCTGTCCCAGGCTATACACTTGCTGTGGGTTCAATTGTGTCCCCACAAAATGTATGTTAAAGTCCCAACTGCTGGTACCTGTGAATGTAAACTTATTGAGAAATGGGGTCCTTACAGAAATATTTAAGATGTAAGGAATGTACAGCCCATGGACCAAATCCAGCCCATGGAGGGACTTGGATGGACTATGACCTGCAAAGCCTAAGATATTTATTATCTTGACCTTTACATAAAAAGTTGGCTGACCTTGGATTAACAAGTCTTCCCTCCTATTTTGAGAATCAAACAAACATTTAGGAAGCCACTTCAAATTGCATAACACATAAGCCAAAGGCTTGGTACACAAAGAGGAATTTCAGATAATAAGAAATGAACTTGTAAAATGCTGAATATGCTTCTCATCAAGCCATAAAAAAAAGTAGAAATTCAAGAACAGAGTGATGGACATTTGTGTAATATCAACCTGAGTGAGTTCTATATTTCATTACCCTAACCTCTAATGTCACCACAATTTTTTCTTCAGAAAAGAGCAATATATTAATAGTACAGTGATTGAGATGATGGACTTTGAAATCAGACACACCTGGGTTTGAATTCCTTATTGGTTCTGTGACCTCAGGCAAGTTCATTACCCTCTCTGGGGCACATGTGTAGTTGTGATGATTTCATGAGATAATATATATAAAGTTCTTACAGAATGCCTGTTACATAGTAAATGCACAATAAATGTCATTCATTATTATTGTCAGAAACCAGAATTTTACCTGACTTTAATTCACATAACAAGGAACTACAGAGCTTATTCTTTAGAAAACATAGCTTCTTTTCCAAATGGTTCAATTATGCTAGGCTTACTGAAGTTAAAAACAAATTTCAGAAGCAAAGAAGAAACAAAGAAGAATCAAAACCATTTTTCTTTTTTCTGCTATAGCAGGCAAACTTCTCTGAAAACTCAGAGTACATCACATCCAAGATTAGTTGAAAAATTCCCAGGGTCTTCTTTCAATATTATCTGGTTGCACTAGGACCAAGTTTTCAGTGATAGCATTTCAAACCGTAAAAAGACGCAAAAATAGGGAGGGCCTATAATTCTTCAACTTTCAATCACCAAGCCACTTTGCTTTCAAAAGTTTTGCACAAAATGTGAGCCACTATAATTGTATCCAGGATGCTGTCACTCTGTGGGGAGTTAGCCTTGGAAGTTAATCTCCAGAATTAAGACCAAGAATAATGCCTCGTATTTACTGTAAGATTGCAAAGATGTGGAAACAACCCAAGTGCCCATCAATACATGAATGGATTGATAAAATGTGGTATATGTGTACCACAGAGTACTACTCAGCCACAAAAAAACAATTGGATATAGCACCTTTTGTATTATCCTGGATAGACCTGGAGCTCATTTTACTAAGTGAAGTATCACAAGAATGGAAAAACAAGTACCACATGTACTCACCATCAAATTGGTATTAACTGAACAACACTTATGTGCACATATAGTAATAACATTTATCGGGTGTCGGGCAGGTGGGAGGATGGAAGAGGGATGGGTATATTCACACCTAATGGGTGCAGTGTGCACCATCTGGGGAATGGACATGCTTGAAGCTCTGACTCGGGTGGGGCAAAGAAAAAATATGTAACCTAAACATTCATTTGTACCCTCACAATATGCTGAAATAAAAATTAAAAAAAAAAAAAAAAAAAGAACCAGGCCTATAACAGCAGCGTAAGTACCTGCCTGGGACTGTAACCTTCAGTGGCCTCACTTCAAGTGCTGCGTCTTAATTAAAATTTAAGTTGCTGAGTGTGAACAATCTTAGCTTAAGGTATATTTTTATGCATATAAATGCTGAGTTAATCTCTAATTGGCAACTTTCGCCTCCTTCTTCCATTTTATTTCTTTCAATGTAAAATCCGAAAAGCATCTAAGTTGTGCCTATACAGGGTTCAAATGTTCGTATTGCTCCCAGCTTTCCTACATCAGAACCTCTGGAGAAGAAAAAATAAAAAAAAATAACCCACATGAACTCATTTCAGGAGGTTGAAGTATCCCAAATCTAAACCAGCTCTTATCTTAACTTGCCTATGTGAGATTTACAAACAGGAAGAGAACAAATAAGGAGTAATTTAAATTTTAATTTAAAAACCCTTCTATTTTCTTCTCGCTTATCAAACTGCCAGCATTTTCCCTGCCAACAATGAGCAAGTGTCATTGGCATAGGCCAGACCCTACCCACAACCAAGGAATCTCTTTCATCTAAAACCCTGATCCCTTTAATAAACAAAATACGAAAAGGCAGTCAAAATTACGCTGTGGCTTTATAAAAGAAGGCAGGGAAATCCTCCGAGTACAATCCCCTACTTGTTATTTTCACATACCATGTGACTCCAAGTCATTCTGAAGGATAAAGAGACAGGGCTGCCACTAGATCCCAGCCATGATTTCCCCCGCGTTCCCAGCCCTGGCCCATCTGTTCTCCAGAGGCCATGTGAATGGCATATGTCAAGAGAGTCAGAGCTGTGCAAACTGCCCAAAGAAATCGCTCGGCCAACTTCCCTTTGCTTCCACGGCTTCAGCAATTGTTGCTGAGCCAGCCACCATATGGCGAATAATTAGTTTTTCGACCCCACTCAAGAAAAATGTCCGCTTCATTGCCAAGCGTTAGCAATATGTGTGTTAATGAACAGTGGGAGATGAATGCCTATACATTAACAAAAGTTGGGATTTTTTTCTCTTTTCCAGCTTCAAGCTCTGTCCCCTTTGCTTTGGCCCCTTTTAAGGAGGTGACAGTCTGGAATCCATAGCATTTAGGAGCACACTGTATTTTTTTTTTTTTTTTTTTCGTGAGAGGCTGCAATCCAAGGAGAGGTGCCCTTTTTCACAGCCAAATGTCTTTCTTTTAATAAAATGGCTCTAATCTCCTTTTTCTCAAAATAGTGAATTCAGCATATAAAGATTGGGACATCAGGGTTGGATGACACAATGCTTTTTGCTGTTGATGTATAAGAGATGAGTGTAAATTTATAGAGAATGTTATTAGTGCCTTGTGTTCAAGCAGGATGCACACTTTTAGCTCCTTTAAATAAACCTTTACCTCCTCGCTCCAGAGGAAAATACACAGGATGCTTTAGCATGAAGATTTAAGAGCCCAGTTCAGATTTCAAGTTCTCTCAAAAGGGAAAGATCTTTGTGTGGCTAGAAAATAAACATTTATTTAACATATATGGTGTAAGATAAAAAATACCTAAGTTTGCATCCATTTTTTGCATTTTCTGGAACAAGTCAGCACTGATTTGTCCCACATAAGTTTTGAAGCTGCTTTCTGACCTTGGCCTTCACATTCTTTGCATGCAGACATACTGACCCTGAGAAAAAGAGACGGGGAATTGAAATGTTCTCTAACGTAATTCTCAAAGAATCTTGCTATAGGTCAGTGGTTCTTAAATATCTTCAGTTTGCAGACCATTGTACCATGGCAGAAGTCCCCAAAGATCCTCCCTCCTATTTGTGATTAAAAAAGAAATGCCTCGCCAGAATAAATCAGCAGAGAGGTGCTGATTTAATGAGACAGCCAAGAGAAATCTCACAAGCAAAATGCGAATTAGCGCCAGACACAATGGCAACTGTTATTTTCTTTTTATAGTTGTACTCAATTAGAATAATACCTGCATGGCTTTCTAGACTATAAACTCACTGAGGATATGATTGCCTCTGTTTAGCTCACAGATTCCTCTTTAATACCCTGAGCTCAGGTACACAACTTGGTGTTGGGAATACAGCGTATAAATTTTCAACAAGTATTTGTTGGGTAAATACTTTAAACAATCTTGAATATTATAAGAGACCAGCCTAGGAATCATGGGCATTTTGTAGATCAAAGTTTGAGAATCTTTGCCAGGGGGCACTGTGAGGTGGTATTGAACATAGCGTCAAGCAACATCTTCTATTTCATCTAGTAAGCATTGTCCCTCTGACTACCACTGGCCTATAATTGTAGCCTTTATGTCTTTCTGTGCTAAAATTGCAATTGTAGGAAAAACATGTTTCATTTTGGGTCAAAAAGTAGCTGATCTAGTGTTTTCCCACATACTTTTAGCTAAAAAACTTAGGGGCAATGGCATAATTTGGAAATCACACATCCCTGGCTTAACTCCAAGCTTCACCGTTAACTAGCTCTCTCTTCACTCTTGTGAGCCTCAATTTGCTCATCTCAGTTTTCAAAGGGTGAGGAGGTGGAGAAAATATTCCCTCCTTTGCAGCATTTTGTGGATTAAAAAGTAAATTGGTCAAACTGCCTAACAGAAGGCCTGACACATAGTAGGTCATCTATAAAATGAGCCTATTTTCCAGTTGCAATCCATGAACATATCCTCAAAGCATCAAATCTACTTAGTCCTGGGGGCCATAAAAGCTTTGGAATTTAAAGAGCTATTAATAAACACTGACTTGGGACATGAAGGGAGTTGATTATGACTTTACCCTCTTATTTTAAGAAAAGCCTTTTTTTTTTTTTTTTTGTCCATACACATCAACTCAGCAAATACTAAAAATGCATCACTGGAAAAATTGAACAGCTCAAAATGGCTCTCCTGATGGTTTAAATAATGCATTAGAAACAAGTTTATTTTGCTTCCCTCCCTGATGGGAATAACAATAACTTGGATGAACAAAAAATTCTCAGGTCTCTGGCATCCTATCTTCATCCTGTTGGTGGGCATCAAACATGGTTCTGGGTACTTTCTCCTTGAAGGAAGGATTGGCTGAGGGTGGGGGCATGGCTTCGCCAACAAAATTGCACTTAAGGCACATACTTCTGCTGCATACCCAAAAATGTCAACCTGCAAAGTTACAATTCAATTGTGCTGAGTTAGTTGGAAACTTATTAAAGCAGGCCTGCTGTTCTTATAGGTCTGTGGTCAAAATTAATTCAAGGAGAAGCCAGAACAAAAGTGTAAAATCAACTGTAAATTAGAAAGTAACTGCCTGCAAAAATAGTCGGTCTCAAGTGTTACCTGCCCCTTTGTGCACACTTGGAAAGTTTGCTCCTATCTGGCGGTTCACAAATCCCAGTGAAGGGCTGGCAACAAGGGTCTAAGACTGTGAGGAGAAACAGACAGAAAACCTGGGGTCAGATTTTTAATATAAGGCATGACTGATCACTTGGACCATACCTGTCCTTGTGGGTATCCTCTAATAAGCCGCACACATCCTGATATGGTACCCATACAAACCTTCTCCCTTCTCCTCAAACCCATCCTCTTCCCCATCCTGACCCTTACACTGCTGAGAAGACCCAGCCATCCAGCATGACCCCCTCGCTGTCTCCACCCATCTCCTGTCTCCACCCACCTCCTGTCTCCATCCACCTCTCTGTCTCCACCCACCACTCCTGTGCTGTGCTCTTTTCTTTGCTAAGAATCAATCAAGTCTCTACCTGGCCTCTTCATTTCATCCCTTGACACTTCTCCCAAGACCACGTTGTTTTAATTGTCCGTGTTTCTTTTGGAAATTTTGATCTCTCTTCTTTTATCCCTACAGATGACTAAAATCTTTTAGTGCTAATACTACTATCTTATCATTTCTTTCCCTTTACCCCCAAACTTTTGGAAAGAGGTTTCCAATATAGTAGCCACCAGCCAGAGGTAGCTAATAAACACTTGAATGTTGCTATTGTGACTGAAGGACTGGATTTTAAATTTTACTTGATTTTCATTAATTTACATTTAAATTGCTCCAGGTGGCTAGTGGCTACGTATTGAGTGGTGGTGCAGCCACAGAGTTCTGTCTCTGCTTTTGTTCCTCTCTTCTCCCAGAGCTTTGCCTATCTCCTCTGTGCAGAGAATGACCACAGCTCTCTAACAGGGCTACGAAACAGAACTAGGTCTCCAATTTTCTTCTGAAACTCTAACCGGCTCTCTCACCAACACCTGGACTCAACATTTCAGATTTTGTATTTTCCTGCTGTGCTTACGCACTTGAAACTGACGTCATCCTGGGAAGGCTGAGAGCAGCGTCTGGCTTCTGTAGGCCAAGCTCCTCTAAGGTCTGAGAAGTGTTTTCCTGGTCACTTGCAATTCTTCCAATGCATTTAATCTTTACAGTTCTCTCCTCTCAGATTATATTTCTTTATAGAGCCCCTTGTCAAGGTAAGAGCCTTCTAAAGTGTTTTTATTTTTTCCCAACAACCTTCACCCCTTTTCATTTTTAGACCATAGCTTCATCTTTTTGCCTATAGTTCCTGAGTCTCTGACACTTGTCAAATAAGAGAGATGCTCTGTGGCTTCTCCAGCTGATCCTCAGGGTCACGAAGACTGGTGACGTGTGCATCTGCAGAAAGGGTTGGAGTGGGAAGCAGTTCACCATGGTGGGAGCAGGAAAGGAGGAAGGCAGGAGATATTTTGACTGATTTCAGCACTTTACCGACTCATTAGCTAAATCCACTTCTGCTATGACAGAGTCACCTAGCCACAAGGCACGAGTGTATCTCACTCCTGTCATAAAGACACTCAGAAAAGCTTATTTTTATTAAAAAAAAAAACCTGGACTATTCATTCACATTAACATAAATAATTGTCCATGTTTCATCATTTTACTGATTTTTAAACTATGAACAGATTAGATTTAGAAGACTTTTCTTTTTTTAACTTTCATGAAAAAAGTTCAAGACATAAATACTATTTGCATCTGGAGTTCCTAAGGCCAGATGAGATATTAAGAAATATATGTTATTGGGTAAATTCAAATATGCATTTGAATTTTTATTTCATTTATGTGCTGTGGGTACTCTAACAAGGTCATGTTTTTTCAGAACTTCAAGTGATAGTCAGAAGATCATCAGCACTCAAATAATTAACTTATAATTTAATAAAAGAAACAATTGGCATATTATAAAATTCATTTAGCAATGTTTCTGAGAAATCAGGAAAGACTTCTTAAAAGCTGCTAGAAAAAAGTTTAGAATGTGAATGAAAAAGGATAGTGAACCCAGAGAGATGGGAGAAAATGAGATGATCCCTAAGATCAACTAGTTGTCCCTTTGAAAGAGGATTTCTGCTGTGACACAGGGAGAGGAACCGTGACAGAACCTCATGGACTCCCTGAGTTGAGGAGAAAGAACGGGAGTCTGAGAGGGGCAAGATGGATGGTGTTCTCAGGGAAGAGTACTAAGAGGGAGAGCTTAAGAGAATGCATTCTCTAGAAGTCTGTAGAGGGTCCCCTCAAATATTCAGCATGGTATCGATCAGTGCACAGCAGTGAGGGAATGATCCTAGGTGGAGACGGAACCATCTGAAAATATTAGACAGAACAGAACCCAATATTCACAAAAGGCCAGGAATAGTGCCTGTTTTCACCAGCCAAACCGGAAAACATCCTAATTCGTGGAGCACTGTGTAGTGTGCTCAGAAGAGTCTTGTCTCAGTAGCGGTGAATTAGCCCAAGACTGACTGCTGCTCTTGTCCTGCCTAACAAAACTGTTAAAAGCAAGACCCAAAAGAATCATAATGTTACCAAGTAACTTAACTGCATCACAGAATGAAGCATTACAATTTTTCTAAGAAGGCAAAAATATCCAGCACCCAAGATGGTAAAATTTGTAATGTTTGACATCGGATTAAATGTTACCAGGGAGACAAAGATGTAGAAAAATATAATCCATAATAAAGAGAAAAATTAATTAATTAAAATGGACCTGGAAGTGACACAGATGTTAGAATAAGCAGACATGGACATTAAAACAGTTATAACTCAATTCCATAAGTTCAAAATGTGAAGTAGAGGCATGAAGACATTAAAAAAGACTCAAATTGAGGATCTAGAGATGGAAACTATAATGTCTGGTATTAAAAAAATACACTGGAGGGGTTAATGGAAAATTAGGCATTGCAGAAAAAAAGATTAGGTTAACCTGAAGACATAACAATACAAATTATCCAAAATGAAATCCAGACAGAAAAAAGAATGTGTAGAAATATTAAAATGATAATAAGAATATCGAGAAGTCCAATACATGTGCAATTGGAGTACACTATAAACCCTAAAGCAACCACTGAAATAATAAAACAAAGAGTCACAGAAAATGAGCCAACAAAGACAATAGGATGGAATCATAAAAAAAATCAATTAATTCAAAAGAAAACAGAAAAAGAGAGATACAGGAAAAAAGAATAAATGGGACAAATGAAGGCAAGTAAGATGAGAGCCTTAAACCTAACTATAGTAATACTCACAATGTAAGTGGCTTAAACACCCTCAATTAAAAGGAAGAAATGTTAAAATGACTAAAAAAGGCCAGCTCTAACTGTACATTGCCCACCATAAATGCATTTTAAATATAAAGAAATAAATAGTACCAGACTAAAAGCATGGAAAAAGATAGGCCATGTTAACACTAATCAAAAGAAAGCTTGAGTAGATTTCAGAGGAGTAAATATTATGAAGGATAAAGAAAGTTATATCACAATGATAAGGAGAACTTCTCAGCATCTATAATCATGTGAGCCAATTCTCATAATAAATATGCTCATATATCTATATATATCCTAATGGTTCTGTTTCTCCAGAGAATCCCAGCTGAGATAGATAGATAGATAGATAGACAGACAGAGAGATAGATAAAATATCTACACCCAGCTGATCAATTCGCGGACACAGGCACATCTACACTCCCACGGATCTTCTAGGTAGAGGGGTTCTGGGGTAGATACCTCATGATGAAACTCAAGGATTCAGCACATACTTCAAAATACTTGATGGGTTCCTCAACCTTTTAACAGAAAACCTATTTTCTAACAACCAAAATGTTGTAAAGATATCAAGTGACTCATCTCTCACCCCATTTTATCTGTAATATGTAATTTTACCTTACAGAGACCTAGACAGGGATTGATGCCTTATTGGATCCCATTACAAAAGGTACTCACTTAAATAAAGAGAGGCAATGGAGAAAAACAAATATGCACTGAGCACCTACTGATGCCAGGCACTGTACTAGGTGCTCTATATTTAAATTCTCATCTAATCCTCAAATCCACAAGAGTGTAGTATTATTACCCCATAATACAGACTAAGGAAGAAATTTAAGCAAAGTTAATCAAAAAGGTTGTAAATTAAAATACACATTCTCTCTTTTAAGTTCAAAAAAAAGGAAAGAAAGCCCAAATTCAAAGATTACATATGCATTTCCCCCCATCTTTCTATAAAAACAAGCCCACTCTGAAGCAAAACTCTGTGACAGAAGCAATAAAATGCAGAGACGGCTGGACTGCATTAAATAGGAGCGATTACGTCAGTTTCTGAGGGTCGACATTGACAGGAAAACCTCATGGTCCTGACACTGCAGTCTCTGCTGCTCTTCACAGATGTCAGAAAGAAAATAACCAGACAAAGTGCTAGGGCAGATTCAAGGGTGCTGCTGTTTGAGACCCCTTTGTTCCTCACTCTGTTTACAGCTTATGCTCTCTATCCACCAGTCAGAAAATTCTAGGGACCTGTCGGAGAGGTTTTACCATTT